>CM029550.1:675000-832200 GCA_017141385.1 Sogatella furcifera | reverse complement strand
AGCTCGGCACAATTTCAAGAGGAACATTCCTGTCAAATTTCATCAGAATGTATTGCCGCGTACACACCCTCAATAATCAAACTGTACTAAGAAATATTATTACGTTCAATAAAAATTTAAATTAGTAAAGGATACACCGTAGTCGGAGCTCTTGTTGAGAATAGTGTTGAAGTAGAGCACTTCTCCTTCTGGCCAAAGAGGTCGTCCCCACAGCACAGAGTCCACTAACACTGTTAAACTGAGACAGGCCAGGCCGGCTGGTACGCCTATCTTAAGCACTCTGTGGGCAAGTAGAACAGACATCTATTAGTAAGTTCACATCAGATGAGCCTCTGACACACCAAGCTACTTTTTCTAGCTACTAATAGTTAGCTGACTTTTGAAAGCTAGAAACTAGATAGATAGATGATTTATTGAAGCCAAATAAAAGCATACATGATATTCATTACAAATAAAAAATTATTTTAAAGTATTTATCAATAATAAGTTGTTTTTTACAAATCATCATAGACTTGGCCGAAGCCGTCAGTCGAGTTGCTATATTCTTATAGTCTGGCCAAGCAAAGAAGAGCCTCTGGCAAGATGGGAAAATGACTCCAGCTTGGTCAATATTGGTTCAAAAGTTATTGATATGTTCTCAAATTGTAGATCAGAATTCTTCCTGCAATTGAGACCAAATCAATAATTTTTGAACCAATATTGACCTTGCTGGAGTGATTTTCCCATCTTGCCAGAGGCTCTTCTTTGCTTGGCCAGACTATATTTCATCTCCTGATCTAAATTATCTAATCTGTCTCTATACAATGACAAACTATTTCTTGCCTACTATTTTCTACCAAGATGGGAAAATTACTCCAGCTCGGTCAATATTGGTTCAACTTCAACAATTATAAATTTGGTCTCAAATTGTAGGACAGAATGCTTTCGACACCGAATCAAGACCGAATTTACAATTTTTGAACCAATATTGACCGAACTGGAGTCATTCTCCCACCTTGCCAGAATGTCTTCTTTGCTTGGACAGACCATATTTTAGATCTGAAACACAAAGCTACTTTTTCTAGGTACTGTACTGATATTTAGCTGACTTTTGCAAGCTATAGACTATTCCTACTATTTTTTACCAGCTGACAAAGTATCTTGCTAGCAGCTAACAAAGTGCAGCGATTGTCTTGGTCACTATTTTCTACAGCCTAGTCAAGAAGACATTAATTTTCTACAAGCAAAGAAGACATTCTGGCAAATGGAAAATAACTCCAGCTCGCTCAATATTGGTTCAGAAATTGAAAATTCAGTCTCAAATTATAGATTAGAATGTTTTCTACAATTTGAGACCAAATTTATAATTTTCGAACCTATATTGGCCGAGCTGGAGTCATTTTTCCATCTAGCCACTCCAGCTCGCTCAATATTGGTTCAGAAATTGAAAATTCAGTCTTCAATTTTAGATCAGAATGTTTCGTACACTTTGAGACCAAATTTATAATTTTCGAACCTATATTGGCCGAGCTGGAGTCATTTTTCCATCTAGCCAGAATGTCTTCTTTGCTTGGACAGACTATATTTCAGATCAGACGAACCTCTGATCAGACACATCAAGCTACTTTTTTAGCTACTTATAGTTAGCTGACTATTTCTTGTTTACCATATTATTCTACCAGATGTTTAGCTAATAGCTAACAAAGTAGCTCGCTAGCAGCTAATAAACGAGCTTGCTAGCAGCTAACACGAGTCTTGCTAACTATTTACTATCAGATTTCCAGATATCAAGTAACGAAGTAGGACATATTTTGAATAAGTAATAAGAGTAGGTTGGTACAGTTTACTTGACAGGATGTATACGCCTGTAGAACAGTTCGAACAAAAGCAGAAAGCCGAGGAACATGGCCAGTTCGGCTCTGAATATTATTGTGGCCGCAGCTGATAGCCAGATGAACGCTGAATGCTTCCGCCTTATCCAACAGTGCAGAGCTACTAAGACTGCAACAAAAATAATAATGAATATAAAATTAAGGATCATAGTCTGTCCAAGCAAAGAAGACCCTCTGGCAAGATGAGAAAATGACTCCAACACGGTCAATATTGGTTCACAAAATATTGATTTGGTCCCAATAGCAGGAAACATTCTGATCTACAATTTGAGACCAAATCAATATTTTGTGAACCAATATTGACCGAGCTGGAGTAATTTTCTTCATCTTGCCAGAGGGGCTTCTTTGCTTGGACAGACTATACTAAAACTGCAACAAAATAATAATGAATATCAAATTAAGGGCTTCTTGGTCGCCATGACAAAATTTAAATGTGTTTAATTTTCGTGCTCTAAATTTCTAGTCAGATTTTCGGCAATGGTGTAGTGATTTTGTGAAATGCTTCAATTTTATAGTTGTGCCAAGAACAGAAGAGCCTCTTGCAAGATGGCGGGGGTAAGTGAGAGTGTAACTACGCATGCGCAGAACTTAGAATTCCAGGGTAAATTCACTTCAGCCAACCTACCGTTTTTACACTAATCGTAATCATATTGATTTCACGAGTGAAAATATTTTTTATTCATTTATTTTTATAATTATTGACATATGATAGCACAAATCATAATACGATTGTTAACTGAGACAGAAAAAATATCTAAGCCTGTACTATTTCTTCCTAAATTTGGTTATGTTGGAACAATTTTCATATCGACTACTGGCAGCAGTGAATGGCAGCAGTCATGTTGCCAAAGGCTCTTCTGTGCTTGGCACAACTGTAGTAGTCAAGAATGTTTTGAAATAAAAAATTACGATAAAAATGACTTTTTCAAAATAACTATAACCCATGTTTCCATTTGTCATTTTGTGGAAAATGAGGTTATCTGGCGAAGTGGAACAACCCTTGGGTCTCCCCACTATTAAAAGCCATACGCTAAATAAATATTATAAATAAATAGATAGGGGCTACTAACACTGCAGAAAATATTTATGAAGATCAGATTCATATATTCATTCCAGGGTTCTTATGTTTTAAGCGTTAAAATGTAGAAAAACAAGGATAATTTTTCTAAAGCTGCATACCCATACTTGAAATTTCTTTCAAGATGATTCACAAGACAATGCGTGTATAGTCTGACCAAACAGAGAAGACCCTCTGGTAAGATGAGAAAATGACTCCAGCTCGGTCAATATTGATTCAAAAATCATCAATTCGGTCACAAATTGTAGATCAGAATATTTCCTACAGTTTTAGACCAAATTTGTAATTTTTGAACCAATATTAACCGAGCTGGAGTCATTTGCCCAACTCGCCTGAATGTATTCTTTGCTTGGACAGACTAAATAAAAGGAAGAAATTGAAGTGGATTGTCTTGTATAAATACTGTAGTTACATTGAAACAAGACAAAAAAAAATTGTCTATACCGTACCTACAATTATCTATTCGGCGTATGGCTTTTGATAGTGGGGAGACCCAAGGGTTGTTCCACTTCGCCAAATAACCTCATTTTCCACAAACGGAGATATAATTAGATACTTGTATGTTGTATAATTTTGTGCAAGTCTACTAGAATAAATTGGAACGTGAACTCTATTCAACAAAGAACAAAACAACATTAGAACATCCATAATGATCAATCATTCATCCTATTCATTTTATGATGTTTATACCCTATTCACGATCACTTGAGACGAAATAAAGAAACTTTTTTTGCATGTACAGGTAGCTATTTTTGTTAGAGCCTGAGGAAAAGCCAAGAACTGTGATTGACTACAGCTGTTCGACTGCGGCCGACCAGTAATACCACCTTTTACCTGCACACACGCGCAAAAAATTTGTTCATTTCGTCTCAAGTGATCGCGAATAGGTATAGGTTCCACAGTAGCTAAATAATCAATGAAGATATTATACTATGAATCCAATACTATACTGAAGATCCACTTCAACTGCAATAGAAAATATACATAATTATCATCAATTCAAATTGTCTTTATAAGGATTACGCCCAAGCCTATGAGCTCATTTGTGGAATTATATCCATAAATAACAGCCCTATCTGCTTCCAAAAGATTAATAAAAATTACATTGTTCTTATGGGGATTGATTCTACTGTTCGGCAAATAGCCGACTACTATAGTCTGTCCAAGCAAAGAAGACCCTCTGGTAAGACGGGAAAATTACTCCAGCTCGGCCAATATTTGTTCAAAAATTATTGATTTGGTCTCAAATTTTAGATCAGAATGTTTCCTACAATTATTAAGACCAGATAAATAATTTTTGAACCAATATTGACCGAGTTGGTGTCATTTTCTCATCTTGCCAGAGGGTCTTCTTTGCTCGGACAAACTAAACCACACACTCTTAATTAATAATACAATAATTATCAAAATAAACTTAAATGAAAAAGTAAAATTTCCAACCTCTGTAGAATTTATTGAATTATCTTTCAAATGACATAAAGATTGTGAAATTTTGTCCATGAATAACGGCGCTATCTGAAATTCTGTCCATAAATAAAGGCGCTATCTGCTTCTTCAAGATATTAATAAAAATTACATTGTTCTTATTTATTTATTTAGTTCTTATGGAGCATGATTCTGCTGGTCGGCAAATGGCCGACTACTACTGTCTACTCTTAAGGCCTACAATATTTCATTTTTACACAGATAAAATAATAGATAGGTTACCTAGAGGCAGTGCCAGAATATTGGGCAGCGGTCTACTCAGGTAGAACATGAAATGGTACTGCGACATTGTGATTAGCACAAACCATTGCGCGGTTTCGCGTCCAAACACGTTTTTTATTGTCAGGTAGAAACGATGGAAAGCCAGCAGGACGGATAGGCCCAGAACAGATCGAACTGTGAACAAAAATAAAAGCAAATTTATTTTTTATAATAACTTTAACTTAATAAATTTTATAATAAGTTAATAATAATAATCTCTATATATAAAAGCGTAATGGCACTCATTCATTCACTCATTGTGTGATGATTTGAACCGAATGCGTTCAAATTTGACAGACATGTTCAGTTGAACCTCTAGACGCGTACCAAGAACAGGTTTCTGAAACTTCATAAGGATACGCCAAAAATTTGAGTTTTTCTATAGTTTTCTCAATTTTTCTCGAGAACCAATCGGTAGAAAATGTTGATATTTGGTGGGCAGGTTGAGATAAGGTCTAGAAATATTGTATTGAAATATTTTTGGAATCCGTTCAAGATTACGCCAGTAATCAGTTTATCAAAATTGTAGATGTATTGCGGGTTGCATATCTTCCGCCTTGATACGATCAATCCTTACTGTAAATTCAATTGTTCAGCGAGATTATAGATGAACTAAGAATGGACAGAGGTTTTGCAGGCGAGCGAAGCGAGCTTGTTTGTTCCAGCTGACACTGACAGAGGTTTTGCAGGCGAGCGAAGCGAGCCTGTTTGACTCATTCACACGGCTGATACTGTCGGGGGTCCCCTGGCTAGGCGGAGAAGACGAACGAAGCGAGCCTGCCGGCTAGTATAATATATTTATTATAATAATTTATAAGATGACATATTAATTATAATGATTTATAAATTATGCTTGTTGAATATTACTTGTTTGTTTGAAACTGTGAATTGATGTTTGACAAGATCTTATATTCATGTATGAATAGATGGATTTAATAAACGAAAATTATTATTATTATTCCTCGGCACATAGCGCCATAGCGGGTAAAATGGAATTCGACTTAGAGATTAAGTATAGTCTGTCCAAGCAAATAAGACATTCTGTCAAGATGGCAAAATGACTCAAGCTCAATCAATATTGGTTCGAAAATTATCAATTTAGTCTCAAATTGTAGAAAACATTCTGATCTACAATTTGAGACCGAATCATTAATTTTGAACCAATATTGATTGAGCTGGGTCATCTTGCCGGAATGTCTTCTTTGCTTGGACAGACTGTAAAAGGATTCGACTAGTAAATGAATAAGTACTTGTTGAGTAGAGATTGATAATGGTGTAGCAACCGAAACCGGTATCTCGATTTTCAATAAATTTGGATAGACAATATCTTGACTTTTATATTTGATAATGGATAATAATTTATTAGTTTATGGTAATACTATTAGACAATAGAATTGAATGATCTTTCATCATTAGTATGATCTTCCTCCTATCATGATCATACAAGATCATCCACTTCCATTTTCACTTTCAATTTGATGAATGTTTTGTTTATCTTCTAGGATTTATAGTCTGTCCAAGCAAAGAAGACCCTCTGGCAAGATTGGAAAATGACTGTGGCTTGGTCAATATTAGTTCAAGAATTGTAAATGTGTTGAAAGTAGTAGATCGAATTGTTTTCTACAATTTGAGATCAAATTGATAATTTTTTAACCAAAATTGACCGACATTTAGTCATTTCTCCATCTTGCCAGAGGGTCTTATTTGCTTCGACAGACTATATTATCCAGTGGGTTATTGAACCGTTTTACACGATAAAAAAGGAGTGATACAAAGGTACAAAAAACCACTAGGTTAGAATGAATAACTCTGTCTTGAAGCAGAAATCTCAAATTTCTATCAATTTGCTCTCAGCCTTACACTTACAAATTTAATGTTACGCTGAATGATTGCATTCCATCATATTGTTCAAATAGTTTTTTAACAGAGATTCTCTGAGCTCAATTAATGCTTTTAAGAATTCCTTAGGTAGGTTACTAGTGTAATATTTATCTATTCAATCCAGACTTCAATCCATGATATTGATTCTAGAGTAGAACCCATGGAAATAGTCCAATGGAAACCGGAACAGTCCCCCATCACCCATAGCGTAGCTTCCATCAATAGAAGGCCATGTCCTTAAATTGACAACTATGTAGAGTAGGAAACTGGGTCCATTTAAAAGCATTGAATTCAGTTTTCAATCAGCTGTTCCAACGGATGCGTTTCTTGTGTGTGTTCTCACATTTGACTCGCTACAAATCATAAGCTATTTCAATAAATAATCGTCTATTCTTTATCTTTCTTGCTAATCTCTATCATAACCTAGTACAAAAAACACAAAAGGAATTCTATACAAAAAGTTTCATGAGCTATTCCATGGAAATTATGCTCAAAAGCGAGAAAAACCAAGGCAACATGCATGGTTTGTAATGCTTTCATATGAGAAGACTGTGTCTACGGTACGACGTTGCCATATTATTAGGGTAGGGCCTTCTATTGTGAACGAAGCTATGCCTATAGAGTTGACATTTCGTAAGTTGTATTATGAAAATTTTATCAGCTGAATTGGCAATGTTGCCAAGTGAAGTCTCACTGAACAATTTGCATACGTTCAACTCTAGTGTAATATTCATCTATTCATTGAAGACTTGATTTTAGAAAGATATTTCAAGAAATGATTTGACAGAATTCAACTCACCTACATACTGGGTAATGAATTTGCTAGCGCCCAACATTTGTATGAAAATGAAGAAAGGCGATGATAGGAAGGATATCACAAGCGGCCCGATGAATGTGCGAGGCACCACTCCTGGGAACTCGTGATGATCGTACTGCAAAACAAAATTCAAAATTCGTTTATTCGCAGAAACTCTTGAGTACATCAAGGGCATTACACAAGTCAAGGATACAAAATCAACAAAAAATATTGAATATACAAGCAACAGAGTATCAATATTAACTAATAAGAAATTAGCATAACAATAAATAACAGAGTCTTAACACATTAGCATTACAGGTGGTAACTACAGTAAAATTATGAAGAATGGTCATCGATAAGTCATGGAACAATAGAAATCACACTTTCATAATACTCTTCCAATGTATAGAACGCATTTTGTAGAAGGAATCTTTTTATAATTTTTGAAAATACATTCAATGGTAGACTTTGCAAGCACTCAGATAAAGTATTAAAAAATGTAATAGCTATATCGTAAAATGTTTTTTGTGACTGAGTAATTGCAGAAGTTGATAGCAAGATTATTCCTCCCCCTGGTATTATATTTTCATTATACATACCCTGTTGAACATAAGAGCTCTGATTCTCCTTGACGTAAACTAAGCATTGATAATATAATAATTATAATGAGGAAAAGTCATAATAAGTGTCAAATTCGAGTTATTCAAAATATAAGTGAAAATTGCCACTGCAATTCAACACTCAACACGAAATTACACTAGACTCATATCAAATCAAATTCTAGTCTATTCCACAATTAATATAAGTTACAGTAAATGAAAAAATATTTTATTTAGTGATGATGCTATTCCATTCATGATTCTGTAATAGGAACATACATGGATCAAGCTACATGGCCTCTGCTTAGTCTAAATCACTTTTATCATATGTATAATCACTTTTTGAATAGTTTTGAAGGTGATGTTGTGGTAGTTATCCATTCAAATGGAAAGGAAAGATCAGATGTTGAGAGTACATAGTTTTATAATATTGTCAGAGTTTTCAGATATTTATGTATATATAATTTATATTTATAATTATATAATTGTCAAACCATTAATTTAAATTTAAATATGTGGTTTGACAATATCGTACCATTTCATTTCATATGTAATAACAGTGTGATCATTAAAATCTTTGGAAGATGACATTCAATTTTCATCTGCATGTCTTCTATAGTCTGTCCAAGCAAAGAAGACCCTCTGACAAGATAGGAGAATGACTCAAGCTCGGACAATATTGGTTCAAAAATTATCAATTTGATCTCAAATTGTAGGGGACAATTTGATCTAATATTAAGACCAAATTTATAATTCTTGAACAAATATTGACCAAGCTGGAGTCATTTTTCCATCTTGCAAGAGGTTCTTCTTTGCTTGGACAAACTATACCAATGAATATGAAGAGATGTTATATTCACTCCTTCTACCACAGAGAATGTAAATCAGAGGATTTCCATAGTGAGTGTTTCTACTAACGCAGTCGTTAAAGAAACTGACGGTTCGAAAATTACTGGGCTCTGTCAGTACAGTCGGCTAGCGATCTGTGAGAAAATGTAAAGTAGAGAGCGACCTCATCTAAATCGTTTTTATCTCGTGAACCGCTTTGGGACTGTTCTGAAAGAGCTGACTATTGACTATCATAATAAAATATATGGCTGTATGACTCATAATGACTGTATAAATAACATACACTCGCCAACAGCCAATTCCTATGTGAAAGCTGAAGCAGGACTGCTGAGTGGTTAAATAAGGTTTCATTTGAATTGGTGGATGACAAATGACTTGTTAATGCTTCAAAAATATATGAACGCAGACTGCTTCCAGACTGCCTTGATAGTGCTGGGTCAGCTGAGCATTGTTAACAGTCATTTGCCATCTGCCAAGTTAGTTGGGGACTGCCATATGCCACATAGTGGTAGTGGGTCTATGGATATCCAAATCACCTTGTTACTTACTTAGGTACTTGTTACTTGATACCATCCACGTATCTTGTATTAAAATTTGCATCAATTCAGAATTACAACTTTGTGAACTAAGTTGACATTGTAGCGTCATAATATCATTATAACTTGATTCTGATGATCAACTTTTTCTGTAAACAATTTCTGTAAAATTCAACTTACTGATAAAATGTAAAGCATGAGTAAAAATATACAAATTTGAAAATACCTCGCTAAGATTCGTTCGATGGTGCAGGATGTCGTGCATTGCTTGCAGGTTGAAGCTCTCCTCTACCTTTGTGTAAGGGCAGAAGAGCAGGTGAACAGCTGCAATCACAAATAAGGCCTGTTCCAGCGCCATTTCAACTGGAAATTGAGAGAAATTTATAAATTACAACTCATAAAACATAAAAGCCTCAGGTTATGAGAGAAAACTGTAGTCAATATCTTCATCATTATGCTAGAAATTTCAGCACAATAAAAACTTAATTAGCAATAGATACATTTCAACCTATTTCAACTCAAATGTCCATCAACAAATTGAATCCCAAAAAATATTCGGAAGGTAGGACTAGCTCAAGTTTTATCTTCAAAAGATTTTTATATTATATAGGCTACTAAGTTATGGATTTCATTACATTTCACCGGCCGGATCGAATATTTAGGTCTATGAATTACTAAACAACGAGATTTACAGAAGAATCAACAAACCTAAACGACAATAGAACTACACCCTGAACTAGCAAAAAGAATACAGAGATATGATTTTAGTTGACTATTTTGAAAACAATGTTGTAGGGTAAACTTTTCGTCAACAGAGTGTGATAACCTATAAAGAGGACGAATAAAAATGATTCTCATTGGAGAGAAAGTGATATACATTCTAATGAATTACACTTACTTCAAACTGTTTCAACACAAATTAAGCAGCTAGAAACATTTCAACATTATTTTTCTCGATTTATCGAATTCACATGTTTTCTATTTTCGGCTACATGGACACGTCCCCACAAGTTTTCATCCGTATGAACCCTGCATTATAAAACAAAAATCTTGGCCACTCACCAAATTTAAACTATATTTTTATCGAGTCATAAAGAACTTGCGTCTCCAACATTAGCACTTTTCTAACCTAGCTTTCCTACACAAACACAAAACAACACTTCCCCGGTAAGAACAGCTGAAATGAGCTGATCAGCTGATCTAGAAAATTCAGGCTCAGGGTGATCCTTTTTTAGGTTATGTTTGGTGATTGATCGTTCGTAATCGTAAATCTCCTATTCTAAATTTTTTAATTATTGAATTGAACATTATATTAATGCTAATCAATTATGATGGGATGGAACATTTTGTATTAACTCCTCTTTCCATCCAGCAATTTCTTATTCAGTTTGATCGATTTCCTTCAAGTGCATAGTGTAATAGTTTTAGGTTAGTCATTTCGGTATCTTTTTTTCAACGTTAACAATATTTGAAATTATTGTATTGTAACATTGAAGTAGATAAATTGTTATCGTGGAACCTTGAAGGGTTCCTATATGTAATAAACTTTGCAACTAATATTTTGAGAAATGCCCTGTACTCCAGAAGAAACGTCAGCTGAACCTATGAACTGTGAAAATTCTGAAGAGAAAGACACGATATCGGGCAAAGAAAAACTACGCCGATGGATCAACAGGCAAATGAAGATTGAAATGACCGATGGAAGAATTCTTGTGGGCGTTTTCTTGTGTACTGACCGCGACGGAAACATTATTCTAGGCTCTTGCAGTGAATACCAAAAAACAGAGGGCTGTTTTGATGAACCAAGGCTTCTTGGACTAGTCATGGTTCCAGGTCGACATGTTGTTTCTCTTCACCTCGCACCAAACAATGCTGATGGAGAAACCACATAACTCATCGAGGTTTGTGTAATCCTTGAACATTTATAATGTTTTTATAATTTTTTTCTACAATGAAGCGGTGGGTGAACTGGCTCACCAGAGGGTCTGAAGGTATGGAATATTCCCCCCTCCCCCTCCCACGGGGAGGGGGTTCGCGGGCCACCCTTGACTTGGAGCGTTTTAGCAAATTTGGGCAATGTTTTGTACCTGTTTTTTATAAAACTACTTAATTTTAAAGAATGAATAAAGACCACAATGCTTTTTTGGACCAGGCATGGTTTTTACCATTTCAACACTGTATAATCTAGGCTACATAGGCCTAAATTTTCCTCAAGTTTAAAAACATCTGGTTTAAGAATAACAACATGGTGCAATGTTATTCAGAATAAAATTGGCATTTGGCAATGGCAAAGATAGCACCTTGCGCTGACGCCGCTTATAAGAATCCAGCCGAGGCCTACGGAGGGGTTACTTTATGCATTAGCGTCCACCTTTAATTCTGAATAAACTTCTAGCAATATTATGTTCTAATTAGATACAAAATTATTGAACATTTTTTAATTAGTGACGGACAAAAATAACATTTAAAAAACCAAACACGAATAATCGTTGTTTAGGTAAGAGAAAACAAATGTTGTCAGATCCACAAAGTTAATTTAAACCATACTTGGGTTCCAATGCTCAGGGCATCATCATCAGTGGAGAACTAAAATTATGGATAAGTTCCACAACATCTCAAATCAAAGTGTAAAAATCGTTGTTTCTAAAAAAAATTTCTTGGGGATAAAAAGTATGGGAGCGCCGCTCTCACGCGCTCCCCTTCAAATCAAGCCCTGTATAGATATATCTATGTACATAGATATCTATAATATAGATATGTAGATATATCCATAAGCTTATACCAATCTATACTCAATGGTATATGTTGTGAGTTGGGCCAAAACTTGAGGCGGTCTTGTCTGTTCCTTGTATGTTATAACAGCTGATGTTGTCTGCAATTGAGTTAATCTGCGTAAATGGACCGGATCGCCTGACTCGGCTAGAATAGAACAACGAATTTACTCTTGTCAGCTGTAACGTACAAGGAACAGACGAAACTGCCTTAATCTACGAGCTCACCTATAGCGTGTTTTAAGCGTTGCATAAACTGTTCGCTCATTGTCCTGTTGCCATCGATGCATTGATAAATTTTACCATTTTTCGTGAATGAATTTCGTGTAGATGAATTTATATCAATTTTTGACATTTCATTCACAAACGTGATTGGAATTGTCTAATGATGTAATGATATTGTTTCGAAGTGGCGTGAACATCAAGCGATAAGCCTAGATCCATTACTGAAAGACTCTGAGGTCGAATCAAGTTTACGGAACGGATTTTGACTACAATATCTTTCGGAGAAGACAATGAGCCATCGGACCCAACTTGATGAAAATAGTTGTCGTTTCTCATCATTACGCATCTCATGTCTCATGAGCTAAGCCCATGAGCAGGCATCATTGAAACAAAAAAATAATAATACAATTTCACAGTAATCATAGATTTCCGTTCATTGCAGTTTATGAAATAAAATCAAAATAGACTAAGACACAAAACAAATAATTCAGATAAAGCAAAATACTTGTAAAACAAATTAATTTGTTTGACTATTATTCTATTATCAAAATTATCATTAATATAGGCTAATTCATTTTGTTGTACTTTTTCAGTTGATTTCTCTCGCTTCCGCGTCCCTCCAAGGAAAATCATTAAACTAGAAGAGCTTTCCAACAACCGGTCTGCGACGACATAAGTGAAAACTTCCAGTAAGTTAAGTTTCAGTGATGAAATCTTCAAAATTTCCGGCAAATGATGTTCATAAGTTAGATAAATACTCTCATGAATTTAAATTTTCATTTTTGTAGGATAAATTTTCATTAGTTATGAGAGTTGTACTTACATTCTAGTGAATTGTGTAATTGAATGTTTCAATGCTCAAGTTTTTCAGCAACTTCAAAATATAATTATTGAATAAAGGTGACTCCTGTATTAGTTATATCATGTTTATTTAGATTATTATTGGAAGAGACAACCGGTTCAACACCAGCTTTATTTGTAAAATTTTAAGCTTCTCGAGTCGTTTTCTGAAGTAAAGCTTGAAAATTATTGGATTTCAACATTAGCCCATCAAATATTGTTTTCAATTCTGTATTGGCCCAAGTTACTCGTTCTTATAGAACTTGAATGTAAGTTTATGGTGATATCCTGTTAATCTTTCCCTTTTTATGTAAGTTTATGGTGATATGCTGTCAATCTTTCCCTTTATATGATAGTACATCAATTCCATATGAATAAATTTCAATGTGATCATTGTTCAGCTAGTTACAAATATTCTAAAGACCTCTACTCTCACAAAAAAAGAAAACATGGGCTGAGTTCCAGTATAGTGAAAAGTCTCCAATGTAGTCGGTGTAATTCACAGTTCAATTGCATGAGAAACCTACACAAACATGAACGTTTGAAGCATAATATTTACGCGAAAGACAAGATTCTTTCGACGGAAAATGTTGGATTTTCCCTCATAAAATGTCACCTGTGTACAACTTCTATCAGTGTACCAAAACTTGTCAAGCATTACAAATCTGAACACGCGTTAGATATTGAGATTGAAGAGATGAAATTTGTGAGCTTGGATGATTTTAAATCATGGAAAGTGAAAGAGGAAGAGAACTCTCAGACAAAGTTTGTCAAGATGACTTCAACAATGAGCTATGAGAGAAAGAATGGTGAGAGCGTGTCCTACGATTACTTTCATTGTAATCTGAGTGGAGAACATGTTTCAAGAGGAAACGGGTTGAGGAAGCGGAAAAGTCGGAAAATTGGTGTGATTTGTCCGGCGGAAATGAAAGTTACCGTTGGTAGCGATGGGAAATGTATCGTGAAGTATGTGAAAACTCACCTGGGACATACTGTAGAAACTAAATTTGAAAATGTTGAATGTCGTTCTTCTGTAGTTGAAACTCGAGCCGTAACTGAATTTTCTTTAGAATTGAATTTACAAAATCCTGTAAATAAATGTTCTAATGTTGTTGAGAGACAAGCAGTTCCTGAATTTCCTCTAGAATTGAATTCACAGAATCCTGTAATCGAATGTTCTGTTGATGAGACGCAAGCAGTTCCTGATTTCTCATTAGAATTGAATTTACAAAATCCTGTAAATAAATGTTCTAATGTTGTTGAGAGACAAGAATTTCCTGAAGAATTGAGTCCACAGAATCCTGTAACTGAGTGTTGTTCTCCGGTTCCTAAGACACAAGCTGTAACTGAATTTCAATTAGAATTGAATTCACCAAATCCTGCAGTTGAATGTTCTGGTATTGTCCCTGAATTTTCATTAGAATTGAATTTACATAATCCTGTAATCGAATGTTCTAGTGATGAAACTCAAGCATTGTGTGATTATCCATTAGAAATGAATTCACAAAATCCAGTAATTGAGTATTCTCCTGTTGCTAAGAAACAAGCTGTCACTGATTTCTCATTAGAATTGAATTCACAAAATTCTTTAATCGAATGTCCTGGTGATGAAACATTGCCCGATTTCTCATTAGATTTGAATTCACAGAATACTGTTACTAAGTGTTCTTCTGTTAATGAGACTCAAGCAGTTCCTGAATCTTCTTTAGAATTGAGTACCGGTACACAGAATCCTCTACTTGAATGTTCTCCTGTTAATGAGACTCAAGAATTAACTGAATTTCCTTTAGAATTGAATTCACAGAACCCGTTAATTGTGATAGTGGAACCATACCAAGATAACGCCGTTATTCTTGATAACTCGCCCATCTCTCTGCAGCAAAGAGAGGAACTGTTGGGCCGATTTCAAACGATGCTGAATTCTGTAAAATCCATTGAAGAATTGATTTTTATTGAGGGGGAATGCTTGCGCATGGAGGCTCAACTTTCGTCGGCGTCTTTCGAATGAGGATTAAATATTTTAATCAATTGAAATCAAGTCTTGATGAAATTTTATTTCATTATTATTACTGTGATTTCAATAATTAGGTTACCTTGTTGCAGAAATTTCCAACAGATAGAAAGGCCCCTAAACTGACAATGTATTACAGTCCGTCCAAGCAAAGAAGACTCTCTGGTAAGATGAGAAAATGACTTCAGTTCGGTCAAATTGGTTTAGAAATTATTGATTTACTAGTCTCAAACGAAGGAGACATTCTGATCTACAAATTATTGAGACCGAATAAATATTTTTTATTAACCAATATTGACCGAGCTGGAGTCATTTTCTCATCTTGCCAGAGGGTCTTCTTTGCTTGGACAGACTATACTATGTATACAGACTTTCTAAAATGTTCAAAATATATCAATAAATGAAAAACGAGGTACCTTTCCAATATTTTCATGTCTAAACATGTGACGCATCGAAAAGAATATTGGAAATAGTACCTCGATTTTAAATAAATTGGAATAACTTATCATCATTTGTAAAAGAAATCTTTGCGATTTAACTTCAATGTTATTGTATGTCTTGTCTCCCCTTTCAAATAAAATTGTGTAGCCTACTAACTAAATGTTTGAGAAATGTTCACCTAGTTGCAGCTTTTATTGTCTACTGAATCTGGATGAGTTACTTCAAATATTGAAAGAACCTGTATCTACTTATCCATTTGAGAATAATTTATTTCTATTTAAGATGTCTTAGAAAAATCAACCAGCTATATTCTTCAACAACGTTTATTATCTCAATTATTTGGACAATTATTATGAATTTTGTCAAAAAAATTATGTCTCAGTGAGTTATTTTTCCACAAATTCATCATTCAAAGATCAGGAATTTTGCATGATTTAGGCTAGCTTGTTGTAGATATTAACGTACGTTTCTGAATCAATCTCTTTTTTGTACAGACATTTATAGTGTAATTTTTCAATAATATAAAGTAGTGTACGAAATAAAACATATTTAAAACTACCTACAATCATTTTATGTCTCCCTTTTCAACATGAAATATACATGAATATTATTTTTTGCCGAATTGGATTACCAAGATGAGAAGTAGGACCTCTAAACTTATAATTTTAAGCTCAAGAGCCTGGTTCATAGAAATTTATGAGTCCTGTAATAAATGCTGAGGAAGGCACATCGTCTGTAATATAGCTGATGACGAAGTAAGGCGGTTTCGTCTGCTCCTTATGCGCGAAAACAGCTGATTTTGTTGCTGTGCCTAGAAATCAAGAGAAACAATAGAAGAGATGAAGAAAAAGAGACAAATGTAGAGAAGCTCAACATAATCTGTAAGTTGGTGAAATCACGTACAAGAGACAGATGAAACCGCCTAACTTAGCGTCAGCTATACAAATAATTCGCTCTTCTTGAAATGAGCTTCAAGTTATCTATAACTGAAGGTTATCTATAGGTACTTATAGACGAATATTATTTATTATACTGATCGATATCATTATAAAAAAAAAATCATTCATATTCAAACAGATATCATTATTATTGAGTGTCAAATAAAGCCGCGTATCGATAGTGCGAGGCATTTGCCGCGAATGCCTCGCGGTGCGTTGATACTTGTGCGACTGGAACGCACTCGATCAGCTGTGGCCAACCACGTCTCTTATTTTATCATTCAAATTTGATAGCAAGAGATTCATTTCATTCAATTTGATGTGACGCCAGGATGGACAGGACAGGAATCGACATAAACGGGCGAGATTTACAAAATATCCGGATGGATCTGGTGTGCATCGACTCATTTAATCTAATGCTGAAGTCTTTCCACTCTGTCTGAGCAGTCATTCCTCCGTTCGTGTCTGACCTGGTGTGACATCACCCGTTTAATTAGCACAAGATTTAAGGAACTATAGACTTTATAGGGTATTTATAGAGCCCTAACAAGATTCAATTAGGCTACTATTACCATAGAGGAATGCTATGTTTAGGCCTACAATAATTTAAATTTGAAATTTACAGGAATAATAAAAAAACACAAGTACTACTCAATGTTTAATAAAGAATAACACAAATTAAGATTATAAGCACCTATAAATTATAATAAACATTGGTATAGCACTAACATAATAAAACTTGGATCAAGTCACAGAATTAAACAATGATTTACAATATTATTCTATAAAAGTACGCTTCATCATGTTCCTTAGCGCGTATTTAAAACATATACAGAAATGAGCAGAAATACATTTATAAGTACTGAGTAAGATAAGTACAATCAAAATAGATGACAAAAATAAAGTAAAAACTGGAAATACTAATGAAACGTCAATGGTTTGTAGAACCATTTTGGGAATATGGGAGTAGAATACAACATGATGATATTTGAAAAATAAAATGAGAATCAAATACCCTTTTAAAAACTTTAACTATTAATGCACAAACATGTTTCGGGACATTCAGCCCATTATAAATGATTATTATTTTATCCACATTGATAATGGGCTGAATGTCCCGAAACATGTTTTAATAGTTTCAAAGTTTTTAAAAGGGTATTTGATTCTCATTTTATTTTTCAAATATTTTAAATAGCCCTAAGTTTTGAATTTAAATTTCAATTTTCAAACATGATGATATTATATTGCTTTTTGAAGATTTGAAATTTTTATGAGCACATTAATTGTAGATAAATTAGATTTATCCACTAATTTATACAAACACAAATCATAACAATATTATTTTTTAGATTTTGGCAAGAGGCATATCATTTAAATAAAGCGCTCTGTACACGGGGATTGTAGTGTCGGCCAGTTGAGTATCTGTAGCCAATCACAGCTGTTGTTGTTCGACTCAATGACAAGCCAAAGGCGGTGATTGGCTACAGATATTCAACTGCTCGACACTACAATCCCCGTGTTCAGGGCGCTTAAGCGGTTCAACGGCTCAACAGAATGAGCTATTCATTCTCATAATTTTCGATTTGATCTTTAAATATTTCACAAAAAAACTTTCTATTTAGAAATTGTATACCGTAACCAATATTCCAACGACATTGTTGAAGAAAATTTAGGATAAATTTGGACTTTACAAACACATTCAGGATGTTTTAGAACTTCATCAGTTCATAGCGAAAACCTGACTAGAGAATAATACAAAAACTAACAATCATATAAAGGTTACAGGTATTGGTAATTTGAAATTCATTATTCACAATAGAATAAAGTGGAACTTAACTTTACAACTCAGTAAGACCAAATGGAAAAATTTCGAATGAGCATGGAAAAGCGTTACTTCTCTACATTATTCTTGAGCCTATCCTTAAAAAACAGATTTTTCTCAAAAAATGAATAAAATGTAACATTACGAAACCCCATTGATTCTCAAATATGGACATTACACTATGATCAAGTTTCCTGTATTATTATTACAAGACAAAAATAGTGCATGGGTAATATGAATGAATGAAAGGGAAAAATATTTTTCAAAAATTGTTTTCCCAGTGAAAATTGAAGTTCCAGCATTTCTTATTATGTAAATTGTAATAAGTAAATTTGGTTATTATATAATTATTCACCAATTTAAGATGAGATTATTTTTGAAAGGTTTTAAACTTTGGGTTTTTGATGATTTAATTCCAAAATAAATGAAAAGACAAGATTTTGTCAAACCACTGATTTATCAGAAAAACGAGATACCGGTTTAGATTGATAATGGTGTAACAACCGAAACCGGTATCTCGCATCAGTGGTTTGACAACATCTTGTCTCTTCATTTATTATGGATAACTACCACAATATCAATTTCACAACTACTCAAAGTGTGATTTAATTCCAATCCTACTCATGAAGATGAAAATCTCTAATTATGTAAATTTTGAGTATTCTTATTCTTTATTCTTTCTTTACAATTTTACAATTACTGAGTTATAGCAAAAACAATATTTTCCATGACATACTGATGGTACCTAATGATCTGACATTGCAAAAAACATAGTCACATTTTCCAAGTTCTAACAAATTGTATTCTTAATACTTTTCCAGACAACAAAATTGATTGAATGATATTTTTATACTGTACTATTTAATAGTAGGCCTACCATTTAATTTTATAAATTGGGGTGAGTGATGTAAATTATTCAATAGAATTACACAGCATATTAATAACTAAAAACATTGAAAATTAAGTGATAATTGAATAACCAATTGTGATACAATAACAATCAATCCATACATTCAACAATAACAAAAACGTTATTTACATTCAACAAGATGTAAAGTCTGTCCCAGCAAAGAAGACATTCTGGCAAGATGGGAAAATGACTGCAGCTCGGTCAATATTGGTTCAAAAATCATAAATTTAGTCTCAAATTGTAGAAAAAATTCTTCTCCACGATTTGAGACCAAACCAATATTTTTTGAACCAATATTGACCAAGCTGGAGTCGTATTTCCATCTTGCCAAAATGTCTTTTGTGCTTGGACAGACTAAAATATTACGTCGTCCTCTTATTTAAAGCGTGACATAGATTCCAAATTGTTTTCAGTCTAATACAATTAATTGACAACTGGAATAAATATTAAATCACGTTCTAATGTTAACTAATAACTAGTAAAGCTACTAATAAACTTTAATCCTAAGGCTAACAGGTATATTGAATAGGTAGGTTATAAACTAGATGAGACTGAAAATACAATTATGAGAGTTGCGGAAATTATTATAGTTTTATTTAATCTGAACGATATAAGAATTTGAAAATGATGATCTCATTTAAAATACATGAAATATGAGCTTTTAGTTTTCTATTATAATCTGTTTGTAATGAGATAAGATTGTTTGAAAGTTGAAAAAGATGCATATCAAATTCTCTACATGTATTTCTTTCTATGATGTGAGGATTTGAGAATAATGTTGATACAGTACAGCAAAATGAATCAAATCTATTTCAGGAAAATAACCAGTTCATAATTGATGTGATGAACTATTATAAATATTATAAAACAATGAATAAACTGTATAGTGTATAGCAGAGGAATATAGCCAGATAAAATTATAATGAAACAGATTATAAACAATTAATGTGTCAGATTATTAATGGTAGAATGATAAAAACCCAGAACAGTTACACAAATATTAATACATTCCATTTAACATGATAATATCTAAATTAATAACATTCAAGAAACCCTCTGTTCTAATTTATCATTTCTATAATTATACAAAAGTAATACCATTAACCATTATCAATCTACCTAATGGATAATTTAACAACTGATACATTCTAGTCTTACTTTAAATATAATTATAAAGCTGCATTAAAAATATAGAGACACTCTGTTTCTCGAATATATTATTTACTAACTACTAGATAACAACTCCAATGGAGGACCTCTGGAGTTTGACTGCACTTTATACATCTATATATGCGCAGATTTGGTTAATTTCAAAATTTATCAAATTAATAAATGTTATTATCAGGATATATTTGTCAAAGTATCTGAGATTTATAATCTACCAAATTTGAATAGTAGAAATAGGCTACTTCAATATGTAAATCATAAAAAAATATATAATTGGATAAATCATGACCCAGTATTTAGAAAGAATTGAAAAGTTTTGGTGTTATAATTATTTGCAGCTATTCTGCTCGGATTTCGAGTGACAACATATTAAGGAAAATATGACCCTTTCTTTGGTAAAAATAAATTCTGTCATTAATTACATCACCTTGAATAAATATTGAATTTCTCAAAACAGTTGGTGAGCATGAATGGGTATTGTGTGATTTTCTGGTTGAATTCTAGAATAAGTTAATAATTAAGACTGAATGGTGGCAAATAGCAATTTTACTAAAAATAATTGAATAAACAAATAATTTTCTACCAATTAATTTCATATTATTGTCTTATTGATGTTTATTGGGAAAGTCCAAAAGGTTATTGATATTTATTAGAGCGAAATTGATCACTTGAAAGGAGATAGTAAGATTGCTGAAAGAATCTAAAACCGATTTTTATTACAATGTATCATCAATGTGCGGTTGAAAATGCAAAATACTGAAGATGATCAGATTTTAATAATTGAACCTCGATTGAAAACTATAATAAATAGCAATGAATAAAAAATTTCATTAAAATTGATTATTTGAGAAAGACATAATATTCTGCCAAAATCTATTAATTAGACTGAAAAATTATTGAAGAATATTGAACTGACACAGAAATACGGTCAAAGATGTGTATCCTTGAAATAAAAAAATATATAAGATGTTATGAGTAACTTCAAAGAACTCCTAGAAACATGATTGTGTTCTAAATTGAGAGGATGCTACGGAAAATGACTTCTGTTACTGTAAGTACTTAATTTTTGTATTTTTTTTTGAAATTTCCAAGTTAATAGAACAGATTATATAAGAAAATTGGGGTTTAATTCAACATTTGAAAAATTATGGTGTTTTAAAATCATGTAGTTGCTTGTAAACACTCTATTATGATAAAATTACATTATAAATTCATCTTGCAATATTCATGCGTAAGTATAAAAAACACTGGCGGCTCATGCCCACAAAATAGGTGAAGTGCTGTGCAGTAAAGGTTACGGGCACTTCACCTGTTTCGTGGGCACAAGCCGCCAGTGATAAAAAAGTAAACATGAGTTCTACAATGAAAAATATTAATTAAGTATTGATGAATAGAATAACACCAAATATTGAAGTTTAAATATCATGATGGAATAAGATAGGTGTTTGATAGTTGAAATTATAAATCTTAGTTTCAATATAGGATGGATAATGGAACAGCATCCCATGCATGCATCAGTTAAAATCAAAACATTGATAACTATCATTTTATAATAAAACTGGAATTTCAACATGCATTCGTTTTTGTGTTCAAGTTCATTTGAAATATTCATGTTAAACAATAAAAAGTTTGAGTAAAAGATAAAAGCTGAAAACACTATGATTTTTGTTTTCAAGTTCAATTGAAATATTCATGCAAAACAATAAAAATATTAATAATTATTATCTATCCTACATGACCGAACGGAAGCGAACAGTAACGAATGCGAATTTAGCATTTAAATTGAATTCAAAATTCGCTTCCGAATGCGAATTTAGCGTTTAAATTGAATTCAAAATTCGCTTCCGCTTGTTTGGTCTAGTGCCAACATAGCATTAGAGATTACTAGTAGAAGTGATATTCATTCTCAAAAGTTTAGATTCAAGATACAATAGTACAGTAAGCGATGATCAAAGATTGGTTAGTTACTAAGCTAACAATATAATTAACTTAACTCATAATAAAACTTACCATCATGACAAGGCTTATCAAGAAACGATAAGTAAGTTAATAAAACTAACAATATAACTGATAATAAAACTTTACCATCATGACAAGGCTTATCAAGAAACATAAGTAAGTTACTAAAACTAACAATATAACTGATAATAAAACGAACCATCATGACAAGGCTTATCAAGAAACCATAAGTAAGTTACTAAAACTAACAATATAACTGATAATAAAACGAACCATCATGACAAGGCTTATCAAGAAACCATAAGTAAGTTACTAAAACTAACAATATAACTGATAATAAAACGAACCATCATGACAAGGCTTATCAAGAAACCATAAGTAAGTTACTAAAAATAACAATATAACTGATAATAAAACGAACCATCATGGCAAGAAGTCCAATAGTAGCACTGATTCTCTACTGAGCAATAAGCTATCTATTACCGATTTTCGGCTGAAAATCTACTAATACTGATAGCAATAAACTATTTATGAATAAAAAATAATCGTCAGTAACATTGAGTGCAGTCAAACCCGTTGAGGACCTTGTGTGAATGAAATGAATGCTTCAATAAGAAAGCTGATAGTCCAGTTGATTCCGCTAAAAAAACTAGAAATGTTTTTAAAATTCGGGTTGTTCTGAATATGCTACCATAGATAAAACATTAAGAGAGTAACTTAGCTTTGTAATGCTTTTTCTGTAAATTTACTCAAGGTATTGGCCCATGAAAAATTTGTTTATCGATTTAACGTTACAGAAACTAATAATAGAATCGTCTTTCTATAGTCTGTCCAAGCAAAGAAGAGCCTCTGGCAAGATGGGAAAATGACTCCAGCTTGGTCAATATTTGTTCAAGAATTATAAATGTCGTCTTAATAGTAGATCAAATTGTTTCCTACAATTTGAGATCAAATTGATAATTTTTGAACCAATATTGACCGAGCTTGAGTCATTCTCCCATCTTGCTAGAGGGTCTTCTTTGCTTGAACAGACTATACATCCAAGAAGTATAAGACCTCTTTCTTTACAACTGTTTTGGTTATGCTTTTCGAAGTTTTTTCAAGGAGAAAGTTTTTTAAAATATTTGATAGTCATCGTGTATCAATTGAACATATACTACTCAAGAGCCACCACAATTTGGGTTGAAAATTTACAAATAAAACCTGACAAAAATACCAAAAACAACCCGAATTTCAATGTATATCACTACATCAACCGGACCAAAACAATGATGATGTGGAACTGGAGTCCAAGATCCTAGAGAAAACACTTTGTACGGTAATATTCATTTCAAACGTATTATCGATACTATCATGTTCAACAGGACTATTCAATATAGAACAATTTTTATCGATACTTCTGTTTCAATACAACTTATAAATTATTATTATTATCAATAAACTAAAGACAATACAATGCGGAATTAAACTAGTGTACAAGACAAAAACTATTAAATTAATAACTATAGGCTAGTTCCTGTGAGTGTAAATCACAGGATAGTGGGCTGAAATATTTCAAAATTTTTGATTTGGGTTTACCATGTAACAATAATAGTGAATTTTTTCAAAATTAAAATTATACAATAAACTCATTGTACCAGATATCGAACATAAATGTTGGCAAGGTCATCAAATGAAAAAATTTATATTAAGATTACTAATTTTAAAGAGTTATAACTTATAAGTAGGGATACATAAAACACATAAAAAGGTTCAAGATTTCGAAATTGGTTATCTGTTTAAGTTTTCTACTAGCAGTATTAAGAATTTTTTATTGTTATTCAATTTGTTATACATGGCTGCCACTGAGATGCTATACAGGCTAATGAATTAAGAATCCAGGTTCCCTTTTTCATACCTATATTACTGCATTATAGTCTTCAAACAGAAGACATTCTGGCAAGATGGGAAAATGACTCCAGCTCGGTCAATATTAATTCAAAAATTATAAATTTTTTCTCAAATTGTAGGAAACATTATGATCTACAATTTGAGACCAAATTGATAATTTTTGAACCAATATTAACTGAGCTGGAGTCATTTTCCCATCTTGCCAGAATGTCTTCGTTTTTAACAGACTATCTATTTCAACTTGTGAGAGCCGTTTTCAAATACAACTGCTTTTATTGATAAATTAATACAAAAATAATACCGATAGCCTGCATTAAAAATATTACAAATATCGATAGATTACATGTATCAATCAATATATTTCAAACATCGATACGTAAAACCATCGATATATAAAAAATATCGATAAAAATTGTTTGATAATGAATTTTTAAATATCGATAACCTACATTAAAATTATCGATAAAAAATTGTTCGATACTTGACTTTCCTCTTTTTTCAACTACCGTATCTACTGAAATTTCAAATATCGATAGCCTGCATTGAAAATATCGATAAAAATTGTTCGATACTTCACTTCCCTCTTTATCAACTACCGTATCTACTGAAATTTCAAATATCGATAGCCTGCATTGAAAATATCGATAAAAAGTGTTCGATACTTCACTTCTACCTCTCTTTCCCCAACTACCGCACCTTGTACCTTCTCAGGGACGCTAGGTTCGCCGCGCAGCGCTGTGTTACGAGCCGGTGCCGCCGGCCGGCTCGGGCGAGGCGTTCGTGCCGAGCAGCGAGGCTCGCTCGTCCGTGGCCGTGGCCGTGGCGGGCGAGGCGTGCCGCGTGACAGTGTGTGGCAGGCGGGGCGTGTGACGGGACGGAGACAGGCCGAGTATCGGCTCCGAGGCGGCCATTGTCAACAGGTGGCCGTTGCTTTCTGAACTGTTCGGCGAGATCTGGCCTGACGAGCGACCCTGTATAACAACAAGCGAACAATTATTAATAATTGGACATACTTATTGCGAAATTATAAATGACAACGTAAATTATTTATTAATAAAGTAATTACGACACTATGTAAAAAAAACATTTACATTTTGCTGAATTCATTTCATTATATAGTCTGTCCAAGCAAAGAAGACCCTCTGGCAAGATGGGAAAATGACTCCAGCTCAATCAATATTGGTTAAAAAATTATCAATTTGATCTGAAATTGTAGGAACAGTTGTGATCTACAATTTGGGACCAAACTTCTAATTTTTGAAGCAATATTGATTGAGCTGTAGTCATGTCCCCATCTTGCCAGAGGGTCTTCTTTGCTTGGACAGACACTATACCTTTAGATTTGGGAAATCGCTGATAACAGAAAACCAAACTGTTCTTTATCACACTGCAGCTGTTTATAAAAATAACTATAAACTATTTGGAGATAACCAGCTGAAGATTAGAAGCCAACCTTCATTCACTCATTATCAATGTCAATAGCTGAAAAGTCCATGAAGGGCTTGAGCCTACCAGTTGTTTGCCAGTTTTATATTCATTCCACTAAACAGCAGAGGTGAATATGAATAATCATCAACCAGTATAGAGGCAATATACAGAGGTGGGGCGGAGTGAAGCAGCTGGCTGTGAAAGTTATAATTTTGACGTCACGGAGTTCCTCTAGTCAAAAATTTAGCATTGATTTCCCTATCCTAGCCAAAAAATTGTGCACTTTTTCTCAATTTACGAATTATAGAATTGTTTAATAGGCAAATTTCTTATATGAGCTTGTGGAGAATTTCAAGACCTACATTTTGAGTGATTTAAATCTATAATTTACTCAAATTTAACATGAGAAAAAGTCTGTTAACGTGTCTCGGGAATACTCTCCAGCTGGGCTAAAGCAAGTTATAAATAGCAATGCTATCGAATGCAATGATATTATAAATGTATCTTATAATAGCATTGCTACTCTTAATTGCATCAGCCCAGCTGCAGAGCATTCCCAAGACACATTAACGGACATTTTCTCATGTTAAATTTGATTAAAATATAGATTTAAATCACTCAAAATGTAGGCCTTGAAATTCTCCACAAGCTCATATAAGAAATTTACCTATTAAACAATTCTGTAATTTGTAAATTGAGAAAAAGTGCGCAATTTTTTGTCTAGGATAGGGAAATCAATGCTAAATTTTTGACTAGAGGAACTCCGTGACGTCAAAATTATAACATTCACAGCCAGATGCTTCACTCCGCCTCACCTCTACTATTCTATACACCTTGGACAATACCTACTATTACATCTAGTAGATGTATTGATAGAGGTAACGTCTGATTACATCTCAACCGTAAGCCCGTTTCCGTAACCACGTGACGGCACAGAAAACCTCCGAATAATATCCAGTTAGAGTGTAATGCAACAATTACTATTTATTCCTCCAGGATGAGACGGGGAACACAACTGACTATAGTCTATCCAAGCAAAGAAGACATTCTGGCAAGATGGAAAATGACTCCAGTTCGGTCAATAATGGTTCAAAATTACACATTTAATCTCATATAGTAGGTAACATTCGGATCTATAATTTGAGACCAAATTCATAAATTTTCAACTAATATTGTCCGAGCTGGAGTTATTTTCCCATCTTGGCAGGATGTCTTCTTTGCTTGAACAGACTAGCGTATATCATTACTAATGATAAGCCAATCTCCCAAAGGAGTGATACCAATAACTACTAATACATGTATTAGTAGGTGTTGGTGATACACTCATGAATATATTAAGACTCTTCAATTATTAAAAAAGTAATTATATAGCACTTAATAATTTACGGTAAAAGTTTTCATAATTATAATTGAACATGTTTCTTGTAATAGAAGAGTTGAATAAATGGGGCTCTACAAGAAAATGGGTTTTATGGAGAAATAACGCTTTTATCTTCCATTTTAAATGATAATTATAATGATAAGTATGATGTATAAATTGAAGACATTTCATTTTTTGCGTTCTAACTGGTATGATAAATGTGTTCACATAATTCTTTTACATATTCCATGTAAAAATAGTATATTGAAGATTGTGTTATGTAAAGATTGTATAAGTATATACATATTTTCCTGACGTTCCTAGTGTACGGGTTTCTGTCTCAAATATTTTATTCATTTATTTTTCTATTTTTATCAGGCTAGAGATAAGTGTACAGTTCAATAGAGTTTTGTGAAAAATTATTTCTGTATGAGAATGAAAGAGGAGTCCTGTATGAAAAATAAGAAGAAGAAGAAGAAGAAGAAGAAGAAGAAGAAGAAGAAGAAGAAGAAGAAGAAGAAGAAGAAGAGAATAGTAAAAAAGCAGGAGAAACTACAAGTGAAAGAAGAAATAGGATTTAAGTAATTTTTACAATGTAAAGAGAAGTTTAGAAAAAGAGAAAAGATTATAGAAAAAAGAGCAGAATAGGGATAGTGGAAATTCATTAGTAAAGAAATAGCAGTAAAAGAAAGAAGAGAGCCTAATTACAGAGAAGACCTACAATAACTAACTAAATAAATCAATACAAGTATTACATGTATAAATGTATAGTACATTATACATTTACTATATGCATATCTACAAGAGATCGAGAAAAGTTCTACGAGAAACAAAGCAGAATTCGAAAATTGAAATAGAAAGTTGAAATAACAGTAATATAAAAAAATCAGCACAAGTATTCTCGATGTCCAGTCATTTTTCTAGCCAACATTATAATGATGTACCTCTTTATAATTTTTAGTTTTGGACATTAGTCTGTGGTTTTACCCAATTATGGGTGTATTAATTTCTGTCTGAAATCAACTT
This sequence comes from Sogatella furcifera, assembly GCA_017141385.1. Lineage (NCBI taxonomy): Eukaryota > Metazoa > Arthropoda > Insecta > Hemiptera > Delphacidae > Sogatella > Sogatella furcifera. Next base: position 804,053 of record CM029550.1, on the reverse strand, counting down.
CTGTATGATGAATAAATAATTATATTCAATAGTTCATGAACTGTATACTAGAGTTTTTCCAAGTTATGTGGATTGTATTGATAATATCGATTTAAAAATAATTGAATGGTTATTTATTTCTGACACTGAGTGGATTTTACTTTTTCAAAATTAACTTCTCTTCAATTCCTACAATTTAAATCTAAAGATTAAATAATTGATTATGATTATTACCAAAGCTTCCTTTAATAGAAGGCCATGGCCTAAAAATTGACAACTATGTAAAGTACGGAATTGGGTCCATTTAAAAGCATTGAAATCATTTTCCAATCAGCTGTTCTAATGGATGCGTTTCTTGTATGCGTTCTCACATTTGACTTGCTACAAATCATAAGCTATTTTAATAAATAACTGTCTATTCTCAATATTTCTTGCTAATCTCTATCACAACCTATTACAAAAAAACACAAAAGGAATTCTATACGAAGAGTCTTATGAACGTTATTTATGGAAATTATGCTCAAAGAGAGAAAAACCGAGTCAACATGCATGATTTGTATCTGTACTTAATGCTTTCATATGAAAATACTGTTCCTACGGTGCGACGTTGCCATATTATTAGGACACGGCCTTCTATTAAAGGAAGCTATGTTATTACTGATCAAATGATCATCTACATAATAGTGCATTTGAATAAACAACTATAGGGTGTATCTATTCAACTAACGGCCTAAAATTTAACATTTAAAATCGGCCTTTGAACTCCATCAGCCCAACAACAAACAGTAGTTCATTCTTATGTAATGCAAAAACATTCTTTTTGTATGAATGAATAGAGTGAAATAGGTGAATAAATAAAATAAAGGGTAGCTTAATCTTGGCTCAATGTTTTTTAAACTCTAAGGCCGGTATTACACGATAATAGTTCTATGATCATATGGAAGGAGATGAAAATAGGATTTCGTATTTTCATCTCTTTCCATATGATCAATTATGATCATAGAACTATTATCGTGTTATACCCACCTAAGGGAATGTTGCCCACACAAATGTAATTGTTCTACCGAGTAAAAATGTTTACTTGCAAGCTTGAAAAAATCCTTTGTGCAACTTCAATTCAGTATTTTATTCATATCATTCGATAAAAATTGTGTAAAGATTCATCTAACAGCACGCAATAATTCAAAGATATTCTCCGTACTTCATAATATGTGGACTACAATACTTCAAGGTCAAGTCATTCTCCAAATAAACATTCTCTAAGAATTCAATGTTTATTTCAAAGTTTGGCTCATAAATTATCGCATGCAAATATATATAATTGTATATTTCTATGGATCTACAGTATGAAATGTCAAAAATATAATCAAATGAAAAAACAAAACGTTGTCAAACCACTGATTTATTAAAAAATCGAGATACCGGTTTCGGTTGCTACACCATTATTAGTCAGATACCAGAGATTGATAATGGTGTAACAACCGAAACCGGTATATCGATTTTTTAATAAATCAGTGGTATATCAACGTTTTGTCTTTTCATTTAATATGGATAACTACCACAATATCACCTCCACAACTACTCAAAAAGTCAAAAATATAAGTCAATCATTTTTTTTTATAACAGCTCAATGTTCCAAAGATTAATTCATTCCTGAGAAATCTGGTTCAACAGACATGGGTAGACAATGAACCAAAATAAATCAATGAAAATGAAATTCAATTAAAAAACTAACCTATTCTTTCAAAGACAGAGAATACTCTTGCCATTCAATTTTGAACCCCAGAATTTTTACCGTTAATCAAAAACCTTGAAAATATTTGTTTGCTCGAGCACCTAAAATATTCCATTTTAATATAAAGTTATTACTGTAATCCATTTTTCTCCCACACCACACTAGATAGGAACCGTAGAATGATTTTACTATAAAACGGAACGGGGAACCCACAATATGAGAGAACAAGATCAAATGATTATGAATTGGATGGGAGACAATAATGTTAAAAATTGATCAAACAAATGAGGATAAGATGAAGAAGAATATAGAAAAAAGTACCAGTTGTTCGCAAAAGATTTGTCTTTATCACTTCAAAATACTTCAGACGAAGTCAGTTCTAAAGAGTAACGTGAAGTTGAAGTAATTTATTCTACAATGTATAAATTACGAACAAATAAAATATGTAGTTTTCACATCTTAGGTTCACTCGTCAGATTGACGTTTCTCTAATTTACTTATTACAAGGAAGGTTGACAGATTCACAGGATGCAAGTTTTCATTTTTTTATAACTTTGTAACATAAAATTATGTTATTGAAATTAAATTATTGTGAAAAGTAATTTCCAATACAGTAGCCTACAGCGAGCTATAAATGATAATAATTATGGTCAAAGGTGATTTTATTGAATAGAATTCATTCACCTATATCTCACATTCAGGTCATGCAAATATTTTATATCAGCTCATGTATGATCCTGACAAAATTAATAAGAAATAATTTTCACAACAAAGTAAGAATTAGTGGAATGTTTTTGGTTCGAAACTATACTTGCAAAACCAGGGCTGAAAATAAAAACATTTTTTCAATTTTTCCCCAGCCAGAGAAGGCTGGACTGCATACCGGCAAAATTTAAGGATAATTTTCCAATATTTCTTGACCTGATACATATTTTCCACGTTAAGAAACTTGTTGAACTGATTATTAAAATTAAATATTGTAAAACCCAGCAGAAATAGCAATAAGGTCTCAAAAAATAAGTGAACAAAAAAATAAACAAATTATTATAAGTGAACAGCGTCTGAGCTCGTTTCCAAGTTGTCAAAATATAGTTAATAGATGAATATACTTAATAGATGGATATACTTAATAGATGGATATACTTAATGAACAAGTTGTTTCCATACTTGTATGAATTTTCGTAAAATATATAAAACAATGAAAAGTTTTCACTACAATCAAATTATTTTACATATTCTGGAAGTATGCCAGAATTCATTCTAGGATTCTAGAATGCCAGAGTTCTAGATTTTATAAAGATCAAACAAATGAAAGAAAAATGGTCCATCCAAACTGGTTAGTGGATAAAATGGAATAAAGAACTCATAATCACAAAATATAAATAACACAAATAAGAATAAATTCCACGCCTCAAATCCAAATTAGACAAATTCAATAAGGATATAAACTGAAATGAAAAAGTCATAATCACAAAACATAAAAGATAAAACCAATAAGAATAAATTCCACGCCTCAAATCCAAATTAGACAAATTCAATAAGGATATAAACTGAAATGAAGAAGTCATAATCACAAAACATAAAAGATAAAACCAATAAGAATAAATTTCACGCTTCAAAACCAACATAGAAAATGTCAATTCTCAATGAAACTCATAATCAAATTAGAAATAAAGAAAACAGTAAAATAAATAGAACGAATTTGAATGATCATCCCGTATTCAAATTACATTGCAAATAATGACTGCAAGCTGAACTTTAAAAATTAAAAATAAAATAAAATAAATGAACAATTAAACACCCTTTAAAACATTGAAATTATTAAAACACAGACTTGGCCATTATTAACAATGTGGATAAAATAATAATAATTGATAATGGCCTAATGTGCCGAAACATGTCTGTGTTTTAATAATTTCAAAGTTTTTAAAAGGGTGTTTGATTTTCAATGACTGTCAATTTCAAAGTTTTTATTGGACTTCAATATTATTGTTAGTGAACAATATTCTTGGAATGAGCAACTGTTCTGTATTGAACAATGAAGAATTCCTTGTAACGCTCTTAGTTACAGTATTATTCAACAAAAAATGGCCAGCATATGAAAGGGTAGAGGAAAATCTGATGAAAAAAGTTGAAAAATAAAATTTATAGGGATTACATGATAAACTTTAGTAGGGGAATATTTTATTTAGAAGTACAAAGAAAATAATAGACATGAGCTGAGGCGTTGTGTACTACTTTCTCATAATAAATTGAGGAATAGGACTAAAATCACGCAGAGCTGTTTGTGGCATATCTACAAGAACCCTCTTAAGCTCATCGAGTTCCAAAGTACAATTATTATTTTATTTTTTAAATTAATTATTAATTTTATTTTATTTTATTTTATTAATTACTAATTAAATTTTTTATTTAATTATTATTTTATTTGTTTAATTGGATATAATTTGATTAATTGAATATTTTATTTTGCGGGTATTATACGGTAATAGTTCTTTTATCATAGTTGATCATTTGGGAAAGGGGAAAATACAAAATCATATTTTTTATGGTGAAAAATGAAAAAAAAAAAACAGTGTAGCTGACGGCTTAAGAAAGGTGGTTTCGTCTGTTCCTTGTAGCTCCAATATCATCTGATCTTCTCAATGATGGCTCAAGTGAGGTGATTTCGTCTGTTCCTTGTGGCTCCAATATCATCTGATCTTCTCAATGATAGCAGTCATTTAGCCAGATGATTTTTGTTTTAAATCGAAAAAGACACTATTTTGATGCTTTACATCAGCTGTTAGTAGGTTACATCACGTACAAGAGACAGACGAAACCGTTCAACTTTTTAGCGTCAGCTATGAAACTTATAGTATATAGTTGACGCAAAAAGTTAGGCGGTTTCGTCTGTCTCTTGTATGTGATGCAACCTACTAACAGCTGATATGAAGCATCTATTATCTCTTTTGATTTCAAAACATCATCCAGTCACAGCTAGATGATAGCACGACTCTCAACTGATAACATCAGCTGTTGGAGCGCACAAGGGGCAGACGAAACCGTCTAATGTTCTGGAATCAGTTATACATTGTTCACCAATTATTTGGAGTGAATTGGATCGTTGATATATAATGATTATTATTTTCACCCTTCTTGGATAGTGTTTCTAGAATTTTTTGGAAAAACTGTGACTTTTCTTCCATAAAAAACGCTTAAAAACTTAATCCAAGCAGGGAAAAGGATCTTAAGCTAATGATTGAATCCACTGATGGATTGAATTTAGAAGTTGGAATAACTCTCAGTGTGTAAGTTCAACTGAAATCGATGAAATGAATATTGTTGCGCGACAAGTGCTCAATGCGTACTACTCAACGGATGAGTACTTTATGTGTACCACCTTTGAAAGTTTGAACAAGTAATTTTATTACTAATTTGTTAAAACTAATTTTTGTGTGTGAAATGACATGGTTTTGTACTATATATTGCCTATATGGTTGATTGAATTGTATATATTGCCTATTTATAATGAATTTTATTTGTAAAATGACTATGCCTATTGTGAACTTTGTTTTATTTTATGGCAAATAAAAATCTTGATTCTTGATACTCAATGCGATAAGTCTAACTAATAGTGTGATCTGTGGAATTATTTTTTATGATACTTTCTGTGGAATAGAGTAACTAAAAGATAAAAATATCAATTTTAATGTAATGAAATATAATTATGATAATCTAATGGAATATCAAACATCCTCATGACTGTATCATGAGAAGACTAAAGTGTGATAAAATTTCTTCAAGTTCAAATTTATTTTAAAATTGTGGAAAGTACTTTGAAAATACGATGAGCTTCAAGATACAAATTGATAGTTTTTGTTGTACTATTCGAATCAAATTACCTACAGTAAGTGATGACTAGTTACAATACAAACCCGGTACAATAAAATATTTTCTGTAAAAAGTGCAATAGAAGCTTTCCTTAAATCTTGAATTGGCCATTAAGATCAAAGGTACAAGCAAATAAAACATTCTGGCAAGATGAAAAAATGAATCCAGCTCGGTTAATATTGATTTGAAAATTGGCACTCAAATTGAAGATCAGAACGTTTCCAACAATTATAATTTTGAGAGCAAATTTATAATAGTTGAACCAATATTGACCGACCTGGAGTCATTTCCCAATCTTGCAAGAATGACTTCTTTGCTTGTACAGATAAATAAATGGAGTCTGAGCAAACTCCATCCTAGCTGGCGGATAACGAATGCCTGTTATTAATGCTTAGCTTTGTCTGAAAGACATTTGCCATTCGCCAACTTAGACTGGAGTCTATAGTCTGTCCAAGCAAAGAAGTCCCTCTGGCAAGATGGGAAAATGACTGAAGCTCGGTCAATTTTGGTTCAAAAATTATCAATTTGATCTCAAATTGTAGAAAACAATTCCATCTACTATTAAGACCACATTTATAATTCTTGAACAAGTATTGACCAAGCTGGAGTAATTTTCCCATCTTGCCAGAGGGTCTTCTTTGCTTGGACAGACTGTAGATTCGAATCGTACAAAAACCACCATCAAAAGTGTAACCAGGTTCGGGGGATTTGAGATTAGAGATGCTGTTTGCTCATAGCCATTACTGAAAAGTGCCAGCACAGCATTTTACCGGCGCAGTCGAACAGCTGATCTGTTACCAGGTGGGGAGAGACAGGCGGCCACCGCCCTACAAAACATACACACACACAAACATCACCCACATAGCACACCAAATGGCTGAATCATCAATTTATTTCTATGAAATGAATGTATCTGAATGAATGCTTCTCTCGGTTATGGATGATCACCAAATAGTATTACTCTTAACTGTGAATCATTGTACTCAATAAAATATACTGTTTGAGGCCAACAACCCTGAATAAATATATATTTCCTGCAGTTATTAATACCTAAAAGACTTCCAAAAACGTACACATATTATCCAAAAGCAGACTCATAACAAAACAAACATTTAGTAACTTTCTCTCAAAAGTATAATTTTGATCCATGAGAGATCTTTTTCTGATAAGAAATACATCTTACTAGTAGTTATAAAAACTTAATCGATACACAAAAACAGATGAAAACTCACAGATTCAAAAAAATAGGCATAGAATTACCCAAATCACACTCAGAATCAATCAAAGTTGTTGTATTACCTATATTATTGGATAGATCCCTCACTTGATAATATTATTCGATGCCGTGAGAATTTTTTCTTTCATACTTTGTGCTATAGAGAATGTATAATCTCTAAATATTCTGAGAGAGCACTATCATCTAATATACAGGGTGTTTCAGGAGGAATGTGCAATACTTCTCAGGCTGATTCCTTACACCAAGTAGACAAAAAAGTTCCATGGGACCAACCCCCAAAAACGCTTTGTTACCGAGATAACAATGACGAAAAATTTAAAATATATTTAAAATATATATATATAAAATATATTAAAAAACTATATTATATAACTAAATATATAAAAAAATATATTAGATTTTTTAAAATATATTTATTTTTCTAATTTTTTAGAGGCTTTAGTGAGGTTCTAATATGGTCAATTCCTATGTAAAATTATCTGAGGAATTCAATGGAACCAGTTCCAAGTTTGTAACTCTGACGGTTATTGAGATAATTAGAAAAATATGCTATAAAACGCCATTTTTTCAACAATAAGGGTTATAACTGGATAAGGAACTATAAATTTGTATTTTTTATTAATGGAAATTGAAGAGAGTCGGATTCTAAAGAAAAAGTTAAATGGCGGCGATTGTGTAAATCTTACCCAAATCTCAGAAAAGGCGATCAAAAATCGCAAAATTGATAAAACATATCACAAGTGATGAATTTGTGTTTAGTAGTGATTTTGCGATTTTTGATCGCTATTTCCCAGATTTGGGTAAGATTTACATGATCGCTGCCTTTTAACTTTTTCTTTAGAATCCGACTCTTTTCAACTTCCATTAATAAAAAATATAAATTTATGGTTCCTTATCCAGTTATAACCCTTATTGTTGAAAAATGGCGTTTTTCAAGCATATTTTTCCAATTATCTCAATAACCGTTGACGTTACAGACTTCAGACTGGTTTCATTGAATTCCTTAGCTAATTTTACATAGGAATTGATTATTTTAGAACCTCGCTAAAACTTCTAAAAAATTAGAAAAATTAATATATTTTGAAAAATCTCAATTTGCCGCCATTGTTATCTCGGTAACAAAGCGTTTTTGGGGGTTGGTCCCATGGAACTTTTTTGTCTACTTGGTGTAAGGAATCAGCCTGAGAAGTATTGCACATTCCTCCTGAAACACCCTGTATAGATATTCTGCCAATTTTACAGAATATTATTATAATCCGTCTGATTATACAGTCTCTATAACCTACTTACTCGAAAAATTAATGAATTTAAATAAAAATATTGATATTAGTTTGTTGAAGTATAAAAATTGAATAACTATTATTTTTCGTAGTTAGTACTGAGGCTAATGAAAAAAATAACCCATAAAAATTTCGAAGTATGCCTTTCCAGAAGTAATAAGATGCTCCAATTTTTTTCTTTATTGTGGATGATGCTCACATGAGTATTCTTCAAGTGCTTGGGTAATGAATTAAGTGCATGGGCAATGAATTTAGTTCGTGAGTAATTGATGAGATATTCAAACAGTCATGAAAAGGCCCAGAACGGCCATGCCTACTAGGAGGATTCAAACCCGCTAGCAGTGCTGACTAGAGGCCAGAAAGCCACCAAGCTGACTTGAAGAATTTAGGTTTATTGAAAGAAAAGATAATATTCCCTTTCATAGTTTGTCTGCTGAACTTATGAAATTGATTGATCATTTTAACAACAGTTCATTTGATTATTCATAACAGCTTGTTTTGCAATATTTTCAATTGAAAACTAAGCATGATAGGCAATTGAGTATCAGAGAGAAAACATTTATGAAAAATCTTATCCAGTTACTTAACAAGAAGCACATATGTAATTATCATTGAAACTGAACATGGCACATGCTAGCTTGAATTATACACAACAATCCACATATAAGATAAGAATACAATCCACATATAAGATGAGATTTGCGACAGAAAATACAAAAAATCACATTTATATCAGTATAGTCTGTCCAAGCAAAGAAGACCCTCTGGAAAGATGGGAAAATTACTCCAGCTTGGTCAATATCTTTTAAAGAATTATAAATGTGGTCTCAATAGTGGATCGATCGAATTGATTCCTACAATTTGAGATCAAATTGATAATTTTTGAACCAATATTGACCAAGCTTGAGTCATTCTCCCATCTTACCAGCGGGTCTTCTTTGCTTGGACAGACTATATTAACAGCTGTTTTAATTAGCAATTTTCCAAACTCTATCTAATGTTAGGCCGCACATGATGGAGACAAATCAAAAGTCATTATGAATCAATATGGTACCTTAGATAAAAATTTCATCGTTTATTGACTTCACAGTATGTGAAGCTTTCAAACATTTCTTTCTGATGGATGGTTTCTGGAAACGATCGGAAATAAGTTCATTTCATGACTTAAAATCAAAATTTTCAAGCTTGTGGAAGAAAGAAATAATATAATTATTACGAGACAAAATGAAACTGACAAGTCCCCACGTTTATATGAGGAACTATTGAAAACCCACTGTAATAAATATTTATTTATTAGATACATTACAATTATACTGATAGGTGAAAACAAAGACATGAGTGTCCAAATCGTCTTCGATCCTAATTTGGGTGAAAATATTAGGTTCTTTCTGAAAAATTGTGACTGCACTTGTCGGTAATGTTACTCCAGTAAATAAATTTATCAATTTTCAATAATCTTCGTGAGGATGATAATCTTGAAAAGTAGCCAACTTTTGAGAAAAAGTTGGCATTTCGAATAGAAATATGGAAATGTTGAACAGTGGAATCATGAGAGGCATAGTTTGGTCAAGCAAAGAAGGCATTCTGGCAAGATGGGAAAATGACTGCAGCTCGGTCAATATTGGTTCAAAAATTCTAAATTTGGTCTCAAATTGTAGAGCAGAATGATTTCTACAATTTGAGACTAAATTTATCATTTTCAAACCAATATTGACCGAGCTGGAGTCATTTCCTCGCCATGCCAGAATTTCTTCTGTGTTTGACCAAACTACATTGACACAGTGAAGCATACCACTGCCACCCCTGCAACTGAGTAAAGTAAACCTATTTTTACCCAATTTTTTCAACATTTTTACGTTTATTATAACAAGGAGATGAAAAGTTTATTACAAAATATTGCCGCGCTCAATTTGAAAAATTACAAACACCATCACATGAAAATGGATTTATGAATGAAATTTTGAAAATATTCAGCAATTTATGAATGAAAAATAGTAAAATAGGAGTGAAATTTACCTGAGGTCGTGTACGGATCTGTTCCGGAGAGCCTTGACTTCTTGTGTCGTCATCGTCTAAGGAATGAAGAAGCTGTAAATATAATACAAACAATGATAGTAATAATAAGAATGTTTTTATTTCTTCACATATTTCAACATTGCAATCGGAAACGTTAGAGCATTAGTATTTATAATATCATAATTATCAAAACAATTTCAATTGTAAAATAAAAATAAAAGGTGTCACAGCATTACAAGTTATAATATTAAAGTTATCAACACAATTTCAATAAAAAGAAACGGAATAAAAGGTAACAGAGTATTACAAGTTATAATAATAATAATTATTATTAATACAATTTCAATGAGAACAGAATAAAAGGTATCAGAGTCCTACTAAGTTATAATAAATTGATGTTATCATTATTAAATACTATATTCTTACAGTTATAATATCAGAATAATCTTTTATCTGTCACTAGTTTTATCTAGTCACTAGTTAATCAAGAACGAAAAGTATCACACTTGTTAACAAGACATCAGACAAAGGTATTTAAAATAAAGTTATCAAATTTGAACAATACAATACAAGTCAATTGCAAAATACAGATTTATGAAAGTCATATACAATAAATTACTTTATATAAACACTACATAAGAATTATTCTAAAGTTTTAATCCTACTTATATACAAGGAGAAGAACATCCTACTATGATAAAAAATTGTCGAATTTATTCATTATGCTAGATAATAGTTGACAGTTCTTCTTCATATAAGTTGGGTACTATAAATGAAGGTACTAACAGCACTAAATTTTCCTGCTTGAATAGTTGTTTAAGCTATTAGGCTGAGGCCGCACTGCCGGTGGGTAGAGCCTGGAGGGTGGAGGGTAGTTGGTAAATCTATAGAACATTCAAACCATCCACAGTAATACATCGTATAAATGGAATGACGTCATTCTGTTTTTTGAGGTTATGTTGTCCATATTTAAGAATTTCAAAATGGCGGCTGAACACATACCATTCATACGATGTATTACTGTGGATGGTGTGTATGTTCTATAGATTTACCATCTACCCTCCACCCTCTAGGCTCTACCAACCAGCAGTGCGGCCTCAGCCTTAAGGAGAGAATTCTATTTTTGGTAAACCGGTGCCTCATTTGTTTAAAAATTGAATATATTTATTTATAGAAATAGATATTATAGAATTATAAAAAGATAGAGGATACAATGATGGAAGATATGATTAATGACTGCCAAGAAACAAAACAAATAATCGAGCAGCATGTGATTTAAAACCAGGACCGTATATTATATTTACAAAATTATCGTACAAGTTACTACTACAGACACGGGTTGATAATTGTTTCCCAAAATAGTGCTTCTTCTTCAGTCATAAGCTGAATTTATACGATTCGTTTTCGCATCCTAACCGACCAATTGCTTCAAAAACTTTGTTCAACACAAGTCTCTTCAAATACTGCTTTACTGACAATTGTAGAACGAATTCGTCTTCATGTTCATGATACATAGACAGTCTCATCTGGACAAGCAAAACTTTACAATGTTATAAATCAAAATCGAAAAGACTACTACATTTGATAGGGATATTCAATCTGATTTCGATCTGGTGTTAAACGTCAATTGCCTTGTTATTTTAAAAGCATCATCTAGGGATTCCTAAAAGGCAACTCCAATTGACAACATCAGCTGTTGGAGCGCACAAGGAGCAGACGAAACCGCCTAACTTTCTGGCGCCATCTATACCGTATCAGATACCGATTAGTCTATTTGGTGTAAAATACAGCGTGGCGCAGAGAAACGGGAAATTTTGAAATAACCATAATAAACCAACGAAAATTTTACAAAACATTTTTAATGCTGAAAATATGTTCGTCAATAAATAGTGAAAATAAATTAAAAGGTGTGAATTTTACTATTTTATTGAATTATTACACATTTGTAGCCCTAATAACATAATGAACATTTGAAATATAGTTATGTGAATAGTGTTGTGATGGCTAGAGCAGCGAATGGACAACACATATGTGTTTTTCTCATAACTTTTTTTATTTGGTATGAATTTGATACTTCAGTGTTATTATATTGTGTGGTCGAGCACAGAAAACATTCTGGCAAGTTGAGAAAATTACTCCAGCTCGATCAATATTAGTTCAAAAATTATAAATTTAGTTTCAAATTGTGGTAAAAATTCTGATCTACAAATTGAGACTACAGTTTTAACTTTTGAATCAATATTGATCGAGCTGGAGTCATTTTTCCATCTTGTCTCAAATTGTCGAGCAGAGTGTTTTCTACAATTTGAGACCAATTTGAACCAATATTGATCTGTATTAATTTTCCCATCTTGCGAGAATGTCTTCTTTGCTCGACCAGTCTATATACAATATTCGGATCATTGAATTTCTCAGTTGCATTCATCAAGAAAGACTAATTCCGGGTTTTTCCAAGCACACTCAAACTTGAGGGACCCTCAAATTATGATAGAACATGAAAATTATTCATTATTCATATGTCCTAGAAGAAATTGAAAAAATGAAAACCAAAAAGGATAGAAATGATTTCTTGTAATATGACTGTAGTGCAGTGAGAGATTATCAACATAATAGATTTTTGACTCCACCTTGATGTACTAATAATTTTTTTTTTTGGCTGTTAATGAATTGAATTTGATTTTAAACGAATGATTAAAAAAAACACACAGATTTTGTCAATTTTGTACTATATTTATTGGTACACGACCATGGTTTCATGACCACCCAGGTCACATTTTCAAGCTGACTAAGGCGGGTATTACACGATAATAGTTCAACGATCATATGGAAAGAGATGAAAATAGGAAATCATATTTTCATCTCTTTCCATATGATCAACTATGATAAGAGAACTATTATCGTGTAATACCCGCCTAAAACTGTTGAAAATGTGACCTGTGTGGTCATGAAACCATGGTCGTGTACCAATAAATAGAGTGGAAAGTTGACAAAATCTGTGTGTTTTTATTTCATCATGGAACGTTTCTACAATATCGACCACAACTCAGTTGAATTTTCAAACAAATTCAAAGTTCATGGATGGAAATAGGGCAAACAAAGTTGATATTTGATCAAAACTTTTCTGACTCTGCCTTGATGTACTGTATCTACTGTACTGTAACTACTGTATCTATCTGATGTAATGTAACTGTATTGTTCGAGGTGAATAAATTGATTTTGATTTAAAACAAGTGAGTTGATGAATGAATGAAAATCAAATGAATTGATGAATGAATGAATGAATGAATAATTCATGCGACCACCCACCTTCTCCACCTCATCATCGAACACATCCCCTCCTGAGGAGCTCTGCACCTCCTCGTTGCGTTTACACCTCTCGATCAGTGTCGCTCGTTTGGCGGCCAAATACAGCTGACGCCTGACGCGCAAATAGAACATGTCTGTCACAGCACGAACGGTGTAGTCTGGTACAAACGAGTGGCGTAGCATCGCGTCCAGCTGGACGCTTTGCAAACTGCCCAGCTGGGCCGTTGATTGCGTCTGCGATGGGCCGGTTGGCGATTCGGCGGCTGCAAATTCAAATTTCAATAATATTAAATCAAAGTCTCGTTTATTCCACAATCAATATACAGTACAAGAGAAAGAAATATATTTTATGTATCAATAATACAGTCTTATAAATACAGTACTTATCCCTATTCACAATCACCTACGTAGAAGAAATAATGCTACATAGCGAGAGTTTTATTTTTGGAAGTGAGAAATTATAATATCAAGTGAAAGTGGACATTGTGGATGGACATAAAATGTAGGAAGTCTTATTCTTTAAAATAAAAATCTTCCTATTTCACACATCAATAAATTTTTGTTTATTTTCTGATACATGTTAACTCATTGAGCTCACTTATTGAACTGAAAATTATTTCTAATACAGTTTGTTGATTCACTTATTAACACATGAGTTAAACATAAACATGTGTGTTTAGAGTATGACCTGTTTAGTTCATCAGACCTGAACATTTACTGATTAAAATGAACTTTTTCCACACATATAACCTACATCTTAAACCTTCATCATCATCATTCGTCATCACTCATTCATCCTTTGCTTAAAATTCTTGGAAACCAAGTTGCAATTGTAAAGAAAGAATAAAGTTGAATTTGGAATAGGAGAAATTCAGTGTGCTTTCTCATTCAATTGCGTGGAAATATAATTGAAAATACCAACACCATGATCATTAGTGAACAAAAATTCGGCTTAGTACTGTATCAATAATTTTGCATCATTAGTGAACAAAAATTTAGATTTTACTCTATTGACGACCGCAAAATAAGACAAACATTTTGCGTGTGTGTGCGTGTTAAGGTAGATTTTCCTCTACCTTATTCTGTCCGACGGTTGGCCGCAGTCCCAACAGCTGTAGCCAATCACAGCTCTTGTCTTGTCCTTGAGCTTGAACAATAAGCGCAAGCTCAAGGACACGACATGAGCTGTGATTGGCTACAGCTGTTCAACTGCGGCCGAACGTCAAATCGTTTCGCATAGAGGAAAACCTACCTTCACACACGCAAAATGTTTGTCTTATTTTGCGATCGTGAATAGAGTATATAAACTAAATTTTTGTTCACTAATGATGCAATATTATTGGTACAGTACTAGACCAAATTTTTGTTTACAAATGATCATGGTGTTGGTATTTTCAATTATATTTCTACGCAACTGTATGAGGAAGCACACTGAATTCCTCCTATTCCCAGTTCAACTCTCGCTATGTAGCATTATCCTTGCTAAGCATCTCATGTCAAACTGACAGTCAAGTCATCTCAGACAACTATGAACATAGGTGGGTAGAGATCATGGTTTGGGAACATTCATTTGGGTAAGAATATTGTTTAAAATGTCTAAAACATGGCCATATTGTTGTTACAGTGGATGTCATGCTCATTATTAGGTGAACTGACACTACTTATAGCATCTCAAAGCAAAGATAGTGCGATATAGCAAGAAATAAACTGGAAAAAGAAGGACACATTTGTGTTTTCTCATCCAATTGAGTAAAAATGTCGTTGAAAATGCCAAAAACATGATCATTCTGTTATTACAGAGGAAGTCATGCTCATTATTAGGTGAACTGACACTACTTATAGCTTCTCAAAGCAAGAATAATGCTACATGATGAGGAATAAACTGGTACAGGAAAACTAATGCATGTTTTCTCATAATATTGAGTTATTATATTATTTTAAAAAGCTGAAAACATAATAATTTTATTTTTACATAGGATGCTACTTTCATAATTAGATGAGCTGGCACGACTGTCAAGTTGACATGTGCTTCTCACAGCATAGATAATGCTACATAGCAATGAATAAACTGGAAATAAGAGGAATGATGCGTTCATACTCAATAAATTTAATGCAGATATTGTCGAAAATGCCAAGAACATGATGCATTTATGTAGATGATCATCAAGGTTATTATAAGAGAAGACTATTCCAATTCAAGGGAACTAAAAAAGTGGCGGGGGAGCCAAAAATTATGTAATTCCGATCAATAATTTGTTTTGTAAAGTGTTTTTATGGAAATAAATTTGATTTGAACAACATATTGCTAAAAATAATAGCGCATTCGCACAGTACTAGAATTTCTGATCTTAACTACGTAAAATTCAAGTCTCCTCACCAGTTTTTCATTCCACTCAATATTTGATAGAACTTTGTATGACAATTGTCTATGCTTTTCTTGTAATGACATGTATACTAGTAGTTCTGTGAACAGTAGACCTCACGACACGAAGTCACCCATGGATGTGGCATTACAAAATGAAGGGAACACTTAGTTATGTTGAGTTTCATTAATTGCATGCTCATTGCATTCAATTAATTGACCGAACGTAAGTGAGTGGAATCTATTGCTGCATTTTGTCGTAAATGCGGAACAAACAAACAAGCAAACATAAAGAGAAATGCAAAATCGTCGTATTGAATCTAGACCTCACTTACGTTCGGTCAAAAATAAATAAATATCAGGCAGTTATGGAACAACCTTCTTGTAATAACCTTGTTCAAACACAATTTGAATTTGACTGATTTTTTTCGAACAGCATTCTCCATGTCTACTAACCAACTCCGACATTCTGCATGAGCGCCTGCAGTCCGAAATAGGTGAACGGTCCGCTTTCAAAGATGAGGTTCTCGCGACCAACTGTCACCTCGACGCGTCCCTCCAGTATCAGAATGAAAAAGTCGACCGGCTTGCCCTGCTGATAGATAACCAGGTTGGGATCGTCTTTCCGCGATTTGTCCTTGCGTAGTTTGATCTGGTGTATGATGTCCTGACGCAGCAGACGGCTCAGCACCGATTCCGAAATGAATTCCGACTTGAACGGTTCGCAGGCTACAAATTACAAGAAAAAATTGAATAGTTCTCATTTACCATGAAGTAATAGTACAAATTACAGACAATTTTCAATAGAGGAACAAATATGAGAGAAAACTGAATAGTTTTCATTTATCATAAAGTTATAGACAAGTAAACAAATTTCAAGCAAGAGAAGACTGAAATAGATAGATGATCATAGCCTTCCTAGAGCTTTCCTAATTGCAATCCACTGACAGTTCGGACTATGACAGTCAAAAACTGTAAGTGAATGGGGAAACAGGCAGTTTAAAATAGCTATAAACCGGCAGATTGTTCGCACTGGCGGCTAAGTGCCCGTATCTTTTACTGTACAGCACTTCACCTGTTTCGTGGGCACGAGCCGCCAGTGGTCGATCGTTGAAAGATCAACACTGAATGATCGAACAGTCAGTAGGATCTGACTGTGTATGTAGGCTCTAAAGTATTTGAGTGACTCCTGGATATGTTGATATAGCATGTAGATATCTCACATTGAGCTATGACATATAGTTTCGGCTCCTTCTATTTACTCTTTAAAGTATCGCATAAACATACACTTATCAAGGGAATCTTTATAATCTAAAAGTAAAGAAATCTATATCTATAAAAGCGAAATGGTACTGACTGACTGATTCATTCATCACCGGAACTAAAAATCCACTGAAGCGAATGCGTTCAAATTTGGCAGGCATGTTCAGTTGGACGTTTAGACGCGCGCTAAGAAAGGATTTTAAAAACTTTTCAAGGATACGCCAAATATTTTAGTTTTTCTAGAGTTTTTCGGCGTTTTCCTCATTTTTTCGAGAACCAATCGGTAGAAAATGTTGATATTTGGTGGGCAGGTTCAATTGAGGTCTAGAAATGTTGTGTTAAAATATTTTTGCAATCCGTTCAAGATTACGCCAGTAATCAGGTTTTCAAAATTGTAGATGTGTTGCGAGTTGCATATCTTGCGCCTTGATACAACCAATCCTAACTGTAAATTTAATGGTTCAGCGAGATTATAGATGAATTAATTTGGAAGATATTGAATCAAGTTTCAAACTATGACCGATATACTTCCCAAGGTTACGCTTATTATTAGCGTTTTACTATTTTTTGAATTTTCGGAGTATTTCTTAGATTTTTCTAGAACAAATTGGCAGAAAATGTTCCAATTAGGTGAACAGGTCCAGATTAGGTGTAGAAATGCTGTGCTCAATAAATTTCAAACGCCTACTGAACGGAATTTGCCGGCGAGCGAAGCGAGCCTGTTTGTCTCAGCTGACACTGACAGAGGTTTTTCAGGCGAGCGAAGCGAGCCTGTTTGACTCACTTACACTGCCTATACTGTCCGGGGTCCAGGGGGCGGAGCCCCGAGGTTAGGCGGAGAAGGCGAGCGAAGCGAGCCTGCCTGTCTAGTGAATGACTAAAGTGAAGTAATACGGGAATATGCATCAGCGGCTGTTTCAAATCATCATCAACTCTTCTCTTATTCTGTTCATTACTCCTCTAATTTATTTGTATATCTTTCTCATTGATATGATTTCTTCGTAACTTATTGAGATTATTATTTTATTTAATACATATTGTATATTATTTTTATTTGTATTACTACTCACCTTGTCTTGATTGTCTTTATGATTACTACATTTTCTTATTTTTATTGTAGTAGGTATAAGATTAATTTGTAACTAATGCTCTTATTGCTCAATGAATTCTTGTTTTAAAGGCCTGGAATCGATTGTCTTTTTTGTTCAAATAAATAAATTTTGTCAGCTATATCTATAATATAGATATAGATGAAATGAGAAAAAAACATCAAATACCCTTTTAAAATATTATTTTTAACAAACATGTTTCGGAACTCTAGCCCATTCTCCATTTTATCTATCAATTTTCGAGAAAAGTGTGAAGTTTAATTTTCAAATATAGATATAGTTTGCATATTATGCATAATAATTTTGATATAATTTACATATTAAGTGAACCGAACATCAAGCGTATCAATAACAGTATTTTCGCCACACTGCACAGAAAGCAGCTGTTTTCTGTGCACTAAAGAGATTCGAAAGACGCCATTTACAGGCGGTTTTGCTACTAAAGAGCCCTCTTTCGGAGCTAGTGCACAGAAAAAGACTGGTAGTTACCTATCCGGCCGCTAGATCGGGCGACAATGCACTGCTTTTCTGCTTTAGCCTACTTCAGTTCGAATCAGCGATCGCCGCAAACATTCTTATACAATATTTATTATTCTTATTCTCGCAGTGTGGCGAAAAGTATCGTACTCAACTCACACAGAAAGGTGTTTACGATATTCGGATAACATATTCCCGGGCTTGGCAAGCCTTGCCCGGGAAACTATCCTCATACCGTAAACACCTACTTTCTGTGCTTGTAGTGTAATGTACTATAACACAAGAATATAGAATCATCTTGGAAATAGATTACTCACAAGTATTCAAATACTGGAATGTGGCTAGCGTGAGCTGCGGTGAAATGTGAATACGCTGGATCTCGCTACGCTCGGCGAATTTTGTGAAATCTTGCTTCGGGTTCCTTCTCGAGCCACGCCGATGTTTCGATCTGTTATCCGCTGAAAGTTAGCACCCAAAATTGTTAATATCATTTATAAAATCTATATTCAAACAGTATTATCGATTTTTCTCCACAATCGACTTGATTAGCAATCGATAAACATCGACTTTTATTGAATAACAATCGATATCATATCAACTTTTTCCGCTTATATCGAATCTTTATCATCGATTTTCGAAAATGATGAATCATACCAATTGATTAAGTCTGTCTCCAAGCAAAGTAGACATTCTGGCAAGATGGGAAAATGACTTCAGCTCAGTCAATATTACTTCAAAAATTATAAATTTAGTCTCAATTTGTAGAAGACATTCTGCTCTACAATTTGAGACCAAATTTATAATTTTTTCATCAATATTGACTGACCTGGAGTCATTTCCCATTTTGCCAGAATGTCTTCTTTGCTTGAACAGACTATAATGGGAAAGATTGTTATTCAATGTTTGAACATCTATTAAATTGAGAAATGAAGAAAATACAATATTTACAAACAAGAACAAGTAAACAATAATAATTATAGTAGAAATATGAAAGCTGAAGAGAACTTTGAAAAAATCTATAAGCCGAATTGAAACGCAACTAGGATGGTTACAAAAAATAGTAGAAAAATACCTTTGTACTATTTTTATTGACTTAAATACCTTGCATTTCTGTGCAGAGCGAAGAGGGTTGTCGTGTGAAACAAGAAAAAATCACGATAAATTTAAGCTAATGTAGATAAAATTTGAGGATGATGTGAAAAATGTAATCCATTCATTAGCAAGTCAAGAAAATCAGTTATGGTTAGATTTGTTGAATTTTATCTCCAATTAAATTATTGAGATGATTTATGATGATTCTAATGGTTCAGTTTTTATTTTTCAGATTTATCCAAGTAGGTAGGTATTTATTTATTCAAAGAACAATGAACTTAAGGGTGAGAACACAGACATTGAGTCCAAATCGTCTTCTGATTTTCAACCAGAAAGCTTTTAAAACATCATAAACTAATGGATGCCACAAAAAGAGTAATGGTATAATAACGTGAAATATTCTATAGAAAAAGATTTTATTATTAATGGAACACTGATTGCCATGGAAATCAATTAAGTTGTATCAGCATGCAATTTCCAGATCATGTTTTTGTTTTAATAAATGAATAATTTATACAATAATGAGATAATTATTGACTCTAATATCTATTTTGAATAAGTACATTTGAATATTTTGCTACTACTATCACATTTCAATACTTTATTCATTTGAACGTTTTTCCACTTTGACACGGTGAAATAACGTTGATTAAACTAACAGAAAGTACGTGCAACCGGCCCTCAGTATTTTATTTTAATCAATTTCTTAGTTTTTATAGTAAAATTCTACGAAAAAAATATCCAAATAAACAAATACCTAACAAAGATGATTTAATAATAAAGTAACTTAGTGACAATGTTCTCTCAATATATTAAACTGCACTGTCTTCAATAAGAAAACTTGGATATTGTCAAATTTCACCAATTTATTATAAAAGCTTACAGAACCAGGTTTCGCATTTTAGCAATGCGTCTTCAACTGTATGCTGCATGCTTATTATGGAGATATTTCACAATATCACCATCAATTCTACCAGTTTTACACTGTCTTCAATTTTAGAATTCTTGTCAAACAAATTTCAAAAATATGTCAGACTGACAATTGAGAAGCAGCTATACTCTGTCTACGGAGTGTTTGGACTTAAGCTCCACCCACATTTCGACGTTTTTTTGACGTCATTTCGTCGAAGATTTTTTGGCGGATATGTTTTGTTCTCTGTTTCACCTTCAACAAAACAACATATTTCTTTTTAAAAATATTGGTTTTATTGGATTCAAAGTACATACAGTAATGATATTAATTTATTGCAAATGTAAACTTTAGATTAGGTTATATAGGCCTACTTGAATTTGTAGTAGTGTGTAGTTGAATGAGTTTGAAATTCCCGGCTTGAACTGAGCACTCAAAATAAAAATAACAAAAATATTAATATAGAATATTATTTTCAATCAACCATAATTCTATCAAGTGATATTGATAATGATCGTTCTTATGTTAGAAGGATGTAAATTTTGCCGAACAACCATAAAACATCAATATTTCTAAGGCCACTCAAAAATTCCATATTGAAGTTCCAATATCGATTAGAAGTTTCTACGTTCCTGGCAATTACGACCGCTTGTGAGCTGGTCGGATCATGACATCAGGGCCCTGGCTTATAATCATTTTACAATCCACATCACTCATAATTCGTGGATTTTATGGGCGTTTCTGTCTCATAAACGTTTCTAATAAAAAGAAAGTTTTACAGTATCAGCTGATAAAAAAATGACATGAAACCAATTTACCCCAAGTAAATACAATCTTGGAATAGTCCAATGCTATTCATTCAAAACCAAAACTTTGCTCCTAATTTAATGATTTTTATATATAAATTGATTTATTATTTTGAATATATTTAATAATAAATATCGATCATTATTTTTATAGTGAGATTTGAATAGGAATCATTTTTGTCGCTGAAATAATATCATAACCTACAAAGAAAATCGTAATAAGAAACCAAGTCAGAAGACCCTAGCCTTGTAATCTAAAGTAGCCGCGATGGTTCGAGGTTGAACAGCTGATATCGTGAATTTGTCGTCTGCACCAATTTACATGGGATTTCCTATTCCACTCGAACCATCGCGGCCAATTTGGATTTGAATGTTAGGGTCTTCTAGTGAGTTTTGGCTGATCGTTGATTCGACAGCTGATTCTTTCAAAAATTTGGAACATTGTAAATCGAGAGTTTTATTGGTGAATCTACAATCCCAATCACTTGTTTTTCATCAGAAAAACAAGCTGTAGATCTTTATAAGCCAGGGCCTGCAGAACCTCGGAGGAGGAGCTTAGGTCCAAACACTCAGTAGACGGAGTACAGTAGATTAGCTGCTAATTTTCAAGAGCTTTTATTTTTCAAGTAGAAATCGTCTAAAACGTTTATTAGTTTTCTAATAAGAATACGAGTTACGATATTTTGTTGAAATTGTCTGAAAAGTTGATAAATTTTCTAATAAGAAGATAGTAAGTTGGGATATTTCAAGGAAACTCACTGTAAACATCGGTCTCATCCATGATTTCTGCCTGAATGATTTCTTCAATGACGTCCTCGAGAGTGATGATGCCAACTGTCTCATAGAACGGGTCGCCCTCTCCTTCCGAATTCACTCTGTGCACAAATGCCATATGACCTTTATTGCCTGTAAAATCATTTCAATTCTCGTTTACTAGTAGAAATAAGATAGGAGATTCCTCAAAATGATTAAGCATCTTTCTAAGGATAGGACCCTTCCAATGATATAAGGGTATAATATAAGATAATAATTTTTTTCATTCATTGAAATCATTACACAAATCATCATAATAATATTATCATTATTATTATTGGGTAAGAAAAACTAGGCCTGTACTATTTCTTCTCTAAATTTTGATGGATAACTAGTCTGTAATATAATATAATAATATTATTTATTTTTATTCGTTCATTGACATTATTACACAAATCATAATAATAATATTATCATTATTATAATTAGGCAAGAAAAACTAGGCACAGCCTGTATTATTTCTTCCCTAAATTTTGATGGATAACTAGTTCAAAACAGGGTTATGTCCACCGCAGCAATTCACTAAAGAATTTCACGCCCAGGAAAAATGTTTCTATATAATTGTAGATAATAATAATATTATAAGATAATGCCTTCTCTCTATGGATTCACTCTGTGCAAAAATACAGTACCAAATGACTTTTATATTTGAAAGTTATTTAAATTGACGTTTAACAATGGAAATACAACGAGAAATTGCCTCACCAAAATCTCTATTGAATTGAGAAATATTCGACTCAAAAGTTTCTGAATATTGAATAAATTTTTGTATAATAGAACAAAATCTCAATTATCTAATAATTGCTTTCAATGAACAGTGAACTCAATCAAAATTCAGGATTTTGTAAAGTGAAAAGTGTTTTTTAAAGTTAAAATTTTAATGTAAACATTCAGCAACCATCATCATTCATTCACTATGTAGCCTAAACATCATCATCCACTTATCACCTTTGCTTGAAATACTTTATATAAGTCGCAATTGTAACAACAAATAATAAACAAAAATGTATTATTAAAATGGATAAATTATTAATTACAGTAGAACGCCGATTATCCGAACTAATTGGGACCGGAATCAATTCGCATAAGCAAAAATTCGGATAATTGGACATTGAATTGTATTAAAGAAGAACAATGTGTTAAACTTGGGATAAACTTTATTACATTTGAAAAGTACAGTGTAGAGATGTTAAATTAACATGGAAAGCAAAACAAATACTGTACTTCAAGTACAGTGAGTACAGTAAGTACAAATACTTAGCTACAGTACAGCAAGAACAACATTCAATAAGAACAACAAATCGCCTCACCGCGCTACGATCACGTCGTAAACGCTGGTTTTTAATTTAGGCTCAAGACCGATTCGGATAATTGACAATTCGGTTAATCGGCGTTCTACTGTAAATTCAATTGAAAATAACAGTATTTCCGTATTAAGTAAATCAAAAATCTATAAATTATTATTATCATGTACTTTCGAAGTCATTTTCAAGATAATAAGGAATAAATTCATTTTTTGAAGCAACCTACTAGGCTTCAAACATAGGCGGTACACTTAAGCATTGACTACATACCATTTATCTGAATACTGTACTGGGTTCTTTGACTTTTGAAATAATTAAATGACAATATTTATCTGTTTATTACATTATATGATAAATTCAATAAATAATACACAATTTTCAACTCACCTTCCTTGAACTGTTTGAACAGTATATCCAGCGTCGTGTCTTCAAACACAAAGTAGCAGGGATTGTCGTAGAACTCGCACAACGTTTTCAACGGTATGTTATCGTCAGGATCGACCAGGGCCAGGTCTTTGATGAACAGCATTGTGATGATCTTGTGACGTGCCCCTTCGAACACCGGTATTCTCGAGAAGCCTGCGAACATCGATTAATTTTGGTAAGAGAAAACAAATATTGTCAGATACACAATATTTATTTAAAATACCATGGTTGAGTTTCAATGCTCGGGGCATCATCATCATCAGTGGAGAACTGAGGCTTTGAAAAATACAAGTTTGAAAGGAACCTGGGCCCAATTTCACAAAGCAACAAGTCTTGTTATTAACTATGGTTACTGACAAGTACTTGTGATGACAAGTTGTTAATTACAGGTGTTTCACAAAGGAAATGAGCTACAAGTTTACAATTCTACAATTTGACAAGTGTTCCCACCCATCAGTGCCATCTGTATCGGTTTCCGATACTTTATATAGTTTGCACTGATATAGTTTTGGTTAAAATTTGAATTATTTGTGGTAAAGATGGATTGATAAAATTGATTTTGAAAATAAATCAATCATTAGAAATCCAAATCGTTGAACCCTCATTTTATTTGATATAAAAATAATAATAAATTAATAAGACCATTTAGGTCCATTACTTAAGTTGAAAAAATATTACAGTGAGTTTGGAGTAGTCTCTCCTCATCTCACATGTTATAAGCATAGCCTATATTCTACTGATACCGATGATTTTTCTAATTTATTGAATTAAATTTTTTGACTCATGTTGGGCATGATAAAATGTACAAAGAAACAATATAAAAATAGTTTTAATCATTGAAAATAATATTGAAGCCTTGAAAAGCATCTTTATTAACACTTGTAACTTACTTACTTAGGTCTATTCATAGGTAGAAATTTCATGGTTAATGACAAGTTTTTTTGACAAGTCTTGTTCGTTGCCATGCCAACGTTCATGAAACACTTGTTCATAACCGGCGGAACGCTTGTAAAATTGTTAAAATTCACTTGTTATCACAAGTCTACAATTGTGCGTTCGTGAAACGCCTGTAATCAGCTGGATTAGTAAATTTGTTATAAATCATGGTTAGTAACAAGACTTGTTACGTTGTGAAATAGGGCCCTGGTTGTAGCAGGTGTGGTAACATGTGATTTCAAACTTGTATTTTTCAAAGCCTCAGTTCTCCACTGATGATGATGCCCCGAGCATTGTAACTCAACTATGGTATTTTAAATAAACTTTGTGTATCTGACAATATTTGTCTTCTCTTACCTAAATTATGGATAAGTTCCATAAAATCTCTGATAAAAGTGTAAATTCAATTGATACCGGTAACTCAGTTTATTAGATCCATCAATTCGTGAATGATTACCTTGTCAAACAAGAATTTTTACAATAAATTAATAAATAGATTGATAAATTAATTGGTACACTTATTTAGCGTATGACTTTCAATAGTGGGGAGACCCGAGGGCTGTTCAACTTTACCGACATAACCTTGTTTTGCAAATAGGAAACTTGTTTAAAGTTCATCATGATTTTCACTAACAAGGATTAGATTAACAAGCATTAGATAGTTCTAACAAGGTTTTATGATGAAGAATATAAAACAAACATTGTTGTTTGAAATATAATACAATAAGAATGGATAAATATCAAACGACACTTCACTTTTTCATATACTTCATATACTTTTTATGTGGTTGGAAAAATGATATTATGGTAGTTATCCACATTGAATGAAAATACAAAAAACTGCCATAGCCTAAACCAAGATTTATTAAAATATCGAAATATCTGTCTCTGTTTTTAAATCATTATCAAACATCTAGTTTACCAGCTATGCCTTTAGTTCTCTAGTTTAATAAACCTGTGGTTATGATGAAATGGAGTTTACCAAGGATTAATAATTATGTCAGAACCGGGTACGGTGAATCTATCGATATTCAATAGTTTGTGCTTATAACAGCTTCTAGCCTTTTCATTATATTAATGGAGATACAGATTCACAACTGATAGGCATATCAATAACAATATCAATAAGTTAGTTTGTTTTCTGAATAAAATATATAATATTTTTAATACGAACAAGAAAAATCAGTGATGTTTCAAAAGATTTTCAACTTTTAGAAAAGGTTTGGCCGGGTTGGCCGAGTGGTCTGGGGCGTTACAACCTTCAGTCCGCTAGCGCTACCCGGTCGTGGGTTCGAATCCCACCAGAGGCATGGGCGTTTAAGCAACTCATAAATCACCCTCGCACTTTCCATAACCCACGCACAAGTAAATTTAAATACTTATGTGGGAAACATCAGTAATATAAAATATCTGTTTGGGAACTGAAAAACCATCGTCATCAATTTTTTTGTATAAGTTACTATTTATAAGAAAATGGACTAATTATAAAATAGAACTAGGAACAATATGCTTTGTAGAAATCAATATTGTATTTGATGAGATACAGTATTGTGGTATTTCTCCATAATGAAAAATAATAAGACAAAGATGTTGTCACTACTACTTTCATATTATACCGGCCACGTTGGCGCAGTGGGCTAGGGCGTCACAACCCTCAGTACGCTAGCGCTGCCGCAGGTCTGGGTTCGAATCCCAGTGGCATGGCTGTTTTTCACCTCATCAATCACCTTAGCACTCAACATCCATTACCCACGCACAAGCTAAAATGCTTATGTGGGCATCATCCACAAAAAAAAATACTTTTCACAATAGCGTACCATGGTTTAAAAATAGTGGTGGTGGCAACATCTTATTACAGTATTTTACAATATAATTCAACGAATATTTTTAATGCAAAACAAAACAGCATACAGACTAATTCAAGTAGCATTAGTATGCCTCTGCAGTGAATTGAAATTAAAATTTTATAATGCTTTGTTGCACTAAAACTTTAAATAATAATAATAATAATAATAATAATAATAATAATAATAATAAAGGGTAATTTGATTGTAATTATTCAAATTTTTAACAAATACAGTAGCCCTAAGAGAATATAAGTATTGCTTTGTTACATGTATTACATTAGTAAATATTCGATAAATAAAACCATTCCCAATTTTTCATCTAAATAGTGAATTATTATTACCTGACTTCATGATTTCGGACACTGTTTCAAAATCGAGAACAGCATCGACGGAAAGCATGTAGACATCTTCCAGCTTGGTCATGACGTCACCGGCGATCTTTTTGCGCAGTTCCAGTGCGCCCGAAATTATGTTCACCTCATCGTCTTTCAAGTCGTTGTACTGGGTTTGTAACTGCCAACAAAAAAAGAAAAAGGGAAAATTGAAATTACGCATTGATTACAGCATCAAGTTTGATTCCAACTAGCTTCTACGAACTAGCGTTCGTTCAAGATTCAAGATTTCCATTTGCCATGAAATTAAAAATTTGTCATTTTAAAAACACAATTCATAGGTGTACATACAAGGAACCGCGTCATTTCTAACACAAAATTCAGCTTACACAGAAACTTTGTAACTGTGAACAAAATGTAGAACAATTATTGAACTTACACATTTATTGAAAATCATATAGTTTGATTCCAACTATAGCATCTTCTGTGTTTGTAACAGCGAGAAAATTGTAAGTATTGATATTACTCATTTATTAAGGCATACAGCTTGATTTCAACAAGCTATAGATGCCAAAATAGCATTGTTCCAATATCTATAGATGCAATGGCCCATGTATGGAATAATATGTTCATTATTTTGTTAATATATTTTTTTGTCATTGTAAATAAACATCAGAACTGCTTGAGTAATCGATGGATGAACTGAAGCTTCTAAGTTTGTTAACTAAAATTATTAACTGAAAATTAATGGTTTGTCTGTTGAGACAAGTTTAAATAACATAAATTTTTTTTTTTAATAAATGCATATATACAAGCAATAGCTCCAGCACAATGATGGATCTCAAACATGCACAAATAGCATTGTTTTTGTCTATTGAATCTCAATCATAATACCCTTAGATCATTTTTATTCTAACAAAAAATGTTTCTACTCTTTAGAGCCATTTCAAGTGTGTAATAGACACACTTCAAAATGACTCTAAAGAGTAGAAACATGTTTTTTTTAGGATAAAAATTATCTGAAAACATCATATATATATATATATATATATATATATATATATATATATATATATATCAGTACTTTTAACAACATTATTAGGCTACCGTACTTTATAATAAAAACCAGAATGACTAATAAATTAATATTTAATCAGTCTCGCATTATTAATTTTATTAATCAATAAAACCCACGATACAAAGAATTGGCAAAATTAAACTTCAAACTTAGGGCTATTTAAAATGATTGATGAAAAAATGAAAAAATCGAATACGTTTCATTTATTTATTTATCGTATGCTTTTGATAGTGGGGAGACCCAACGGGTTGTTCCACTTCGCAATATTATAACCTCATTTCTCACGAATGAAAACATGGAGATCCATGTGGGTTATAGTTCTTTTAAAATAGTCATTTTTAAACAAAATTTTTTATTTCAAAACATCATTAAATAACAACTAAACTAAAACACTTCACAAATTCACTTCATGGCCGACAAATATTAAATTTTGACTGGAAATTTGGATCACGAAATTCAACACATTGAAATTTTGTCATGGCAACTAATACGTTTCATTAAAAAACTACTTTAAAACCCTTCTTTAAAAATAATACTTCTAAAGTTTTTTGAAGAAGGTATTTGATTTTTTCATTTTATTTATCAAAGAATTCGCAACATACACAAATAGATAGCATTGTTATATTAATGAGAATATTTATGTGGATTCTTCTATTATTTCAAATTTATTCTTCTTAATCAGCACTGTTGCATTCCCCACTCCTTCACCGCCAAAACTATACAGCAAAAAAGTTCCCAAACTAATTAAAAGCCAAGTTTATCATCTTAATTGCAATTAAGCACAGCACTCATGCCGAAACCAGTGAGCGTTGAACCGAATTCTATTTCCATCCCAAGTTGAGTCTCAGTTTTTAAAGTAAATAGGACGTTGTTTACCAACTAGTGTTGATCCTATGTTGTCAGTCAGTCGAAAAGCGTGGACCAGTTATTGAGAGCAATTAAACATTTACATCGACAGTCTGTCCAAGCAAAGAAGACATTCTGGCAAGATGGGAAAATGAATCCTAGCTCGGTCAATATTGGTTTGAAAATTATAAATTTGGTCTCAAATTATGGGAAATATTCTGATCTACAGTTTGAGACAAAAGTTCCAATTTTTTCAATCAATATCAACCGAGCTGAAGTCATTTTCCCATCTTGCCAGAATGTCTTCTTTGCTTGGATAGACTGAGTCCAGGCCAATGTCTGTGAGGCAGACACTGTTCAATTGATTCGATTACATCTAAAGGCAGTGCAAGCAAAGAAGACCCTCTGGCAAGATGAGAAAATGCCTCCAGCTCGGTCAATACTGGTTCGAAAAATATTGATTTGGTCTCAAATTGTAGATCAGAATGTTTCCTACAATTTGAGTTCAAGTTGATAATTTTTGAACCAATATTGACTGAGCTGGAGTCATTTTCTCATATTTCCAGAGGCTCTTCTTTGCTTGGACAGAGAATACTCAATTGGATCGATTCCATGTTAATCAAATACGGTACATCACTTCAGTGGAATCCTTTTCAATTTCTTATGTCGTCTCCCAAATCTTCAGAATTAAAAGATAGTACAGAATAATTACAATTACAGTACATATAGTACAGAATAATTACAATTAATCTTTGCTAAATCTTCTAAATTTGCTAAAATCTTGTACGACTTTCATGTTATGGTATGGTATTATATAAGAATCTTTATTTCTATATTCTTATTCATTCATCATTTATTCACATGATTGAAATACAATAGGATTGATGACATAAAGTCCAAATCGTCTATTCTTCCTAATTTTGATCAATCATAGTTAGAGTAACAGTTACCGGTATAGTCTGTCCAAGCAAAGAAGAGCATCTGGCAAGATGGGAAAATGACTCCAGCTCGATCGATATTGGTTCAAAAATTATTGATTTAGTCTCAATTGTAGGAAAAATTCTGATCTACAATTTGAAAACAAATCAATTATTTTTGAACCAATATTAACAGAGCTAGAGTCATTTCTCATCTTCAATTAGTTAGAATGCCTCAAGGTATAGTCTGGTTCGAGCAAAGTAGAGGCTCTGGCAAGATGAGAAAATGACTTCAGCTCGGTCAATATTGGTTCAAAAATTATTGATTTGGTCTCATATTGTAGATTACAATGTTTCTTACAATTGAGATTGAATCAATAATTTTCGAATCAATATTGACTGAGCTGGAGTCATTTTCTCATCTTGCCAGAGGCTCTTCTTTGCTTGGACAGACTATATATACACACTTGAACTCAAATTATACACAAATTTTGACTTCTGAAACTGTAAAACTATGAAACATCAATTTGGAAGGTTGTTATAAAAGTGAAAAAGAACCAAAAATGCAAATATGATATTATTTAAAATATTAAATTTCATTTGAAATTTTAAAACAAAAATAAATTGACTTTCAATTGAAAGTGACTATAGCTATATTCAATAATAATTATGTTATGATCATAACATAACAAAGAATCATTGCACCAAATATTTGTGAAAATCTTGTTTGAATTCATGTTATCAAATAAACTACTTGAGGATTAACAAGAATAAAAAAGTAAAACAAGAGTACGGTATTCAAAGTATAAATACTAGTTTAAGTTGAAATGTTTTTTCAACTGTAAACTTTTCTGACGTTATTCAACTGTATGGAAATTTTCTGTATTATTGTTGAATAAAATGAATATTCTATTCTATTCTATTCTATTCTATTCTATTCTATTCTATTCTATTCTATTCTATTCTATTCTATTCTATTCTATTCTATTCTATTCTATTCTATTCTATTCTATTCTATTCTATTCTATTCTATTCTATTCTATTCTATTCTATTCTATTCTATTCTATTCTATTCTATTCTATTCTATTCTATTCTATTCTATTCTATTCTATTCTATTCTATTCTATTCTATTCTATTCTATTCTATTCTATTCTATTCTATTCTATTCTATTCTATTCTATTCTATTCTATTCTATTCTATTCTATTCTATTCTATTCTATTCTATTCTATTCTATTCTATTCTATTCTATTCTATTCTATTTAAAAATCTCTAAAATTTTATTACAGTTGTATAAACCTATCAGCATTAGCTTATCTACATTGATATCTGCATTCTCTCTTGTATGAAATTCTAATATTGAAATATAGTCTGTCCGAGCAAAGAAGAGCCTCTGGCAAGATGAAAAAATGACTCCAGATCGGTCAATATTGATTCAAAAATTTTTGATTTGGTCTCAAATTGTGGAGCAAACCTTTTCCTCCAATTTGAGAACAAATCAACAGTTTTCGAACCAATATTGACCGAGCTGCAGTCATTTTCTCATCACGCCAGAGGCTCTTCTTTGCTTGGTCAAACTATATAACAGTTCTGTTGTAGTAGAGGAGTAATATTTCCGCAATTATTACTCAATAGTTATTTTTACGAACTTCTGGAAATATTCGGGCTATTCCGGTTGTGTTGAGTTGTTATTTTTAAATCATTTCACCGAAACTTGGCTCCTATCCCAGTGCCTGCTCCAGAACTAGGCCTTTTAAACCCGACTAGAGGTACTCACACGTAGCTTGAGATTCGAGCCAGAAAATTGCCATCGAAAAGAAACTTTTGAATGAAACTCCTAGTAGTCAAAAAGATCATATCATTTTCTTCAATTTGGATTACTAAGTAAAATCTGTCCAAGCAAAGAAGACATTCAAGCAAGCAAGCAAGCAAGAAGGCAAGATGGGAAATTGACTCCAGCTCGGTCAATATTTGTTCAAGAATTACAAAATGTGGTCTTAATAATGGATCAAATCGTTCACTATAATTTGAGATCAAATTAATAATTTTTGAACCAAAATTGACCGAGCTTGAGTCATTTCCTCATCTTGCCAGAATGTCTTCTTTGCTTGCAATTCTGTTGTGAATATTTTGGACTTCATTGCTTGGACTGACTTTAGTAATCTTTATTGAAGAAAATGATATGATTTTTTCAACTACTAGGAGTTCAATTCAAAAGTATTATTTTTCCCGGTGGTAATTTTCTGACTCAAATCTCAGGCTATGTGTGAGTATAGTCTGTCCAAGCGAAGAAGACCCTCTGTCAAGATGGGAAATTGACTCCAGCTCGGTCAATATTGCTTCTAAAATTATAAATCTGATCTCAAATTATAGACCAGAATGTTTCTTACAATTAGAGACCAAATTAATGGTTTTTGAACAAATATTGACCGAGCTGGAGTCATTTTCCCAACTTGCCAGAATGTATTCCCTGCTTAGACACACTATATTGGAATAATATTTTAATAATATAAACTTTTTTTGGCTTATTTCTACTTGTTCACAAGCGATAACGTTGAACCAAGCTTCTTAGATATCCTGTAAATATAAAATTGGAATAAATCGAAATATTTATAATAATTCTGTAAAATAAGCCTGTGAAGACTTGAAATTGAATTCAGTAGCTTTTGATTAGTTTCTTCATATAAAAATAATCATAAAACCGCGTTACGACAGTCCGAGGCTTGTGCCACGAATGCCTCGCGGTACAGTCTGTTGACGCAAAAAAGACCCTCTGGCAAGATGGGGAAATGACTCTAGCTCAGTCAATATTATTGTTAAAAAGTCTAAACAATCTGTTCTACAATTTGAGACCACATTTATAATTCTTGAATCAATATTGACCGAGCTAGATTAATTTTCCCATCTTGCCAGAGAGTCTTTTTGCGTCAACAGACTGTACCGCGAGGCATTCGTGGCCGTGGCACATGCCTCGGACTGTCGATACGCGGCTTAATATAATCACAAAAGCTTGTAATAATTATAAATACAGTAATACTTGTGACGTCACTTCCATAGGACTATAAGCCCTACGTTGGTGAGCCAAAATTATGTGAAGGGGTTTTTAATGGACTCCAGGATATATATATATATATGTGTATATTTTTTATATATAATAAATAGAGTCTAAGGTATATCACAAATAACAATGATTTGTGGTCCCATCACATACTTCAACAGAACAAGGTATACAATACACAAACTTCTATACAAGCCCGCATAAGCCTACTCAAGTGAATCAAATAGCTGGCAAGATTTGAAATAAGAGATGATATTTTATAAGTTATCACATTTCAAATACGGAATTACATTGTTATAATAGAAAACTATGATACGTGAATCCCAAGTATCTCATAAAATTATCTATTGTTGAATTTATTCAATGGACAAAAATAGTACAAATTTAGAAAAAAACACTATTGCTTAAAATCTACTACAATAAAAATAGATAAAATATCAAATTATACGCTGTAGCTAATATAACTTTTTATATAGTAAAGAAGTTGAATCTATTTTCAATGAAATTCGATGTACAGCAATTTTATACTGTAATCAACATCTTCCCAAATGTCAAACTACAAGATAAATGACAACAGGGCTCTTCTGTCCCCTTTCGATTTCTCTTCTGTCTTCCCTTCGATTTGCCCTTATCGTCGAAGAAGGTGTGAGGGAAAAGGAAATTTACTTCCTTCACCCTTTCTTCCTTCACTTCCTATTCTTCGCCCTCTTGCTTCACACCCATTCTTCGTTTGAATGTTAGTAGGTCAAGTAATAGAGAATACCATACCTCCTTTATTTTCCTGCTTCAAGGTTTCTTTCATTAGAAAGAACTCCATTAGAAATGAGAGTTCCTTTTATAGGCTGTAGTAAAATGTACCCAACTTATTTCAATTCTTTCATTCTATATATTTGCTTCTTATTTCCTTCTTGTCCTCCTCCTTCTTCTCTTCATTCCCTTCTTCTCCTTCTTTTTCTTTTTTTTCTTTTTCTTCTTTTCTTCTTCTTCTTCTTCTTTCTTCTTCTTCTTCTTCTTCTTCTTCTTCTTCTTCTTCTTCTTCTTCTTCTTATCTTCTTCTTCTTCTTCTTCTTCTTCTTCTTTTCTTCTTCTTTCTTCTCCTATTTTTCTTTATTATTCTTCTTCTTCTCATTCTTTTTTCTTCTTTCTTCTTCTTCTTCTTCTTCTTCTTCTTCTTCTTCTTCTTTTCTTCTTCTCCTTCTTTTTCTCTTTTTCTTCTTATTATTATTTTCTTCTTCTTCTTCTTCTTCTTCTTTTTCTCTTCTTCTTCTTCTTCTTCTATTTCTTCTTTCTTCTTTCTTTCTCCTCTCTATCTCTTTTATTGTCCTTGACTTCTTTCCTTCTTCTTCTTCTTCTCCTTTTTCTTCTTCTTCTTCTTCTTCTTCTTCTTCTTCTTCCCTTTCTTTTTTCCTTTTTTTCTTATTTTTTCTTTTTTCCTCTCCGTCTTTTTCTTCTTTTCTTCTTCTTCTCTTTCTATAATCCCGACTACCTCAAAGTAGTCGTCATCTATCATCCATATCATTCCCACGCACATTTCATGTCACCCTCATAACAAACATTTAAACAAATATCCTCCTTTTGGGTATTGGCCACTCAGTGGGAATGCCTGCTTAGTGATCATGAAGTTGAGTCACGAACATTGTGGACTGGTCTTGGATGGGTGACCAGTATTTGACCGAGTACACATTGGCAAGGTGGAACCTACCCGTTAGGGTCACCACACCATTAAAGGTCATACGAATATTTTTCCCTCGCTCCATTCTATGATATTCAACCTTTCACCAATTAATACATTATTTCCTCTTTCTGCCAACTAATTCTATTCTAATTCTCTCCTTCAAACGTTCATTCTTCTTCTTCTTCTTTTTTCCTTTTCCTTGTTCCGTTTCGCCTTCTCCAACCGTTCGCACCTATCGACACATTTCCACTTTCCGTTGTTCACCACACCACAGTCTATCCAAGCAAAGAAGACATTCTGGCAAGATGGGAAAAATACTCCAGCTCCGAGAATATCGATCCAAAAATTATAAATTTGATCTCATATTGTAGATCAGAATGTTTTCTACAATTTAATAATAAATTCATAAATTTTGAACCAATATTGAACGAGCTGGAGTCATTTCCCCATCTTGCCAGAGGGTCTTCTTTGCTTGGACATACTTGAATTATACCTTCCCTTGCATGTTCGTAACCTTTCTAACTGGGACACAATCAATATGCGTTCACTAACCCTGTTATTTGTGTTAGTACCCCTATTTCCACGATATAAATCCCAATAACGAAACTGGCGAATGAATCAGCTGACTAGACGAAAACATTCACGTTCTCAATCTTCCCCTTCCTCTAACACTATATCTGACCACGCCAAGAAGTTGGAAGATTTCATTTGTCTCTTTTATAAATATTATAAAAAATAGCCTAAACTATAGAAGTGAATTATTAGTATGTAGTAGCATTTAAACTACCGGCCTCGGTGGCGCAGTGGGCTAGGGCGTCACAACCTTCAGTCCGCTAGCACTGCCGCAGGTCTGGGTTCGAATCCCAGTGGCATGGCTGTTTTTCACCTCATCAATCACCTTAACACTCAACATCCATTACCCACGCACAAGCTAAAATGCTTATGTGGGCATCACCCGAAAAAAACTATAGTAGCCAATAGTTTGTCCAAGCAGAGAAGCCCCTTTGGCAAAATGAGAAAATGACATCTCTGTCAATATTTGTTCAAATAGTATTGATTTGGTCTCAATTGTATGAAAAATTCTGATCTACAATTTGAGACAAAATCAATAATTTTTGAACCAATATTGACCGAGCTGGAGTAATTTTCTCATCTTGCCAGAGAGTCTTCTTTGCTTGGACAAACTATAAAAAGGGACAACCTATTGAAAGGGTTTGCATTGAGAAGTGAAGAAACATATAACCTACATCTTAAACCTTCATCATCACTCATTCATCCTTTGCTTAAAATACTTGGAAAGCAAGTCGCAATTGTGAAGAAATAATGAAGAATGAAGAATGGGTAGCCTACTTTATATACGGTAACCTACTATAATCTGTCCCAGCAAAGAAGAGCCTCTGGCAAGATAGGAAAATAACTCCAGCTTTATCGATATTTTTTCAATAATTATAAATGTGGTCTTAGTAATAGTAGATGAAATTGTTTCCTACAAATTGTGATCAAATTGATAATTTTTGAACCAAAATTGACCGAGCTTGAGTCATCCTCCCATCTTGCCAGAGGATCTTCTTTGCTTAGACAGACTACATCATCTAATGTGAAGCATCTATTGTCTCTTGATTTCAAAAACATTATTTTATTGTCTCCTTTGATTTCAGAACCATAATCTAGGCATAACAAATGACAATTCTTATTGACAACATCCGCATTTGGAGCAAGAACATACTCAAGATCTTGTTTAGTCTGTCCAAGCAGAGAAGCCTCTGGCCAGATGAGAAAGTGACTCCAGCTCGGTCAATATTGATTCAAAAATATTTATATGGTCTCGAATTGTAGATCAGAATGTTTCCTACGATTGAGACCAAATCAATAATCCTTGAATCAATATTGACCGAGCTGGAGTCATTTTCTCATCTTGCCAGAGGCTCTTCTTTGCTTGGGCAGACTATATCAAATTAAACGATTGAGTAGAAAGTATTGTATCATCATTGAATAATATCTATTGCTCCTTGTGCGCTCCAACAGCTGATTTTGTCAATAAGAATTGTCATTTAGCTAGGCCTAGATGATATTTTTGAGATCATAGGTATAGTCTGAACAAGCAAAGAAGAGCCTCTGGCAAGATGAAAAAATTACTCCAGCTCGTTCAATACTGGTTGAAAAATTATTGATTTGGTCTTAACTGTAGGAAAAATTCTGATCAACAATTTGAGACCAAATCAATAATTTTTTAACCAATGTTGACCGATCTGGAGTCATATTCTCATCTTGCCAGAGGCTCTTCTCTGCCTGGACAGACTATAACAATAGATGATTTTTACATCAGCTGTTAGTAAGTAACATCACGTGAACGAGACAGACGAAGCTACCTAAATATTTTGCTATACAAGTGAATAGGATAGAAATATTCCAAGGGAGAATACAGATATATTCTCTATATAATCACTGTCTATAGCTTACCTATATTCATTGCACGTGCGTTTTCAACACCTATCAAGTTTCTACCCTCATAACAGTGGTGGCTTAGTCATCAACAGTCAATACTGTACTTTTACTTATCATTTCACCTTGTCCTTTTAATTGGATTGACCTAGTCAGTTTGTTTGGCAGTTATGTATTGTCATTGATTATGGATTATACTGTATACTCAAAGGTACCCAAGTTCACTTTCGTTACTGCTGAAAAGATTAACTTCTGTCAATGACCTATTACGCATTTCCACTAGAAATTCATCACAGCTTTTCATTTGACAATATTTAAATTATAGCTAGGTCATTTTGGTCGAAAAATTGTTTTATATTATTTCAAGAAGGTTCACAAACTGATACATGAATGAGTATCAAAATTCATCACAGCTTGACATTTGACAATAATAAACTCGAAACTATAGCTAGGTCATTTTAGTCAAGTTTTGTTTGTCAATTTCATTTCAAGAATATACATGAATTGATAAACATATGTATATCAAATAAAGCGAACGAATAGTAATGACTTGTACGTTATAATTTCAATTGTCTTGTATTTAATCATATTATTGTCTAATTTGATTTATTGATTAACAACGGAGACAACGGGTTTCCCCAAATATGTTTCCTACACATTACACATATAAATAAATAATAAGCATAGGCCTAAAGTAAAAATACAAAATTAAAATACTTGTACAGAATGGAATAATAAAATATATTATAACTTGAGAAATAAATAATCACAAATAAAAGTCAACTAAGAAATAATTAGGCTACATGGAATTAGAAGAGAAACAGATAATCAATAAAATTTGGACATAACTCTGTATAGTATCTTTTTAGAAGGAAATTGGGTCTTGAATATAAATTATGTTCAGTGGATGAATTCTTTTGAAAACTGAATATTTTGAAATTGTTTGATGAGTTGTAATTACTAATGATCAATTTTCAATAAATATCTCTCAAATAATAATCAAACTCCCTTTTTGAATTATTTTTTCAATGCATGGAATGTTTCAACTAATTATAGAGATTTTCAGATTTGCATTTGAAAATGACTATCATTAGTTGAAACATGTCATGCATTGAAAATAATTCAAAAATGGTACTTTGGTGATTTTTTTAAATAAAAAACAATGATAAAAGTAGCCCTGAGATTAAGGAAACATATTTCTCAAAACTAAATTGATCAGCTACACCAATAAATGAAATCAGATCGAGTTTTATTTCCCATTTGCATAAAATATACAAATGAATAATACATGAACAATAAAAGTTTTCAACATTCCCTGCAATTCTTAATAAATTAACAATGTTACTATAATGATCAATGTACAATAGATGCTCCTCAAAACTAGATTTATCAGCCATACAAATAAAAAAATCAAATCAAATTTCAATTCCAATTTGGATCAAATTATATAGTGAATAATACATGAACAATAAGAGTTATCAACATTTCCTACAATTCTTAATCAAATCAATAAAAGAAACCTACATTACCAACAAACCTACAATTCTAAATCAAATTTCGTAAGTTCGGTATTCGAAAATACACCACGACGAAAGTCAATTAATTTGCACTTGTCATTCGGCAAAGTTCGAACGGATGACACTTGGACCGCCCACTCGTGTAGGCCATCAATCATTGATGTCATTGGGGAATTTTAATTGCAAAGACCAACTTGAATAATTATCCTGTGTCTTCTCTTCTATTGATAGAGCAATGCAAGTTCATGAGAAATGTTGATTGAAAAAAAACGGCTTCATATTACCTCCCAACTTCATTACACAATATTTATTTATTTATTTATTGATATTGAATTGGATAGTAGTACAAGACTCTAATAGAATTTAATAGAAGGCACATTCCTATCATAGTCTGTCCAAGCGAAGAAGACACACTGACAAGATGGTAAAATGACTCGAGCTTGATCAATATTTGTTCAAGAATTATAAATGTGGTCTTAATACTAGATCAAATTGATAATTTTTGAACCAATATTAACCGAGCTGAAGTCGTTTTCCCATCTTGCCAGAGGATCTTCTTTGCTTGGAAAGACTATACATATAATTATATAAATGAACATAAAAATTTAGTCTAGTACTGTATCTATAAGATTACATTATTAGGAGATAACCTATATATTTTTCATGTAGGCTACTGTATATTCAGCATTGTGGAATTAGCGAGATTCTATTTTGATTTGAGTTTATTTATCTATTCATTTATTGACTTTTTACAAGGCGAAGTTAGGACTCATAGGTCCTCTCTTACACAAACCTTAAAGTGTATTTCTGAAATAAAAGTAGGCTACAAGACTGGAATAGATGTAGAATTGAATAGAAGTAAATTTTGGTTAAAAATACTATATATAGAATAGTCATTTCTATTCTTTCTGGTCAATAACAGAATCAATAATATACACAAGATGGAACTTGTATCGAACTTAACAAGCATAACATTAGATAATGTTACCTTTTAATTTAAGCTGTTCCATTTGATACAAGTGTCATGGAGTGTATCTTCTTTAATAACAAATCATCACTAAAGTAAACTTATGCCGGGTTTTTCCAAGCACACTCAAAGTTGAGGAACCCTCAAATTTTGATGAACAGCTGACATTTTCTATGATAAGTATAGGAAATGTAGTAAAGTGTAGTAAACTTGAGAGTCTCTCAAATTTGAGTGTGCTTGGAAAAACCGGGCATGCGCCTTTCGCCCTTTCACCCACAACATTGTTCAATATTTTCAGTTGCAGAAGTCCTTTGTCTATTTATATAGCAATATGGAGATTCTAATCAATTATTATTATAATTATACAGCAGTTGGTGTAATTCAATATCTAATAATCCTTCCATCTAACATACAAATAGAAATCATGATACATGCATTGAAAACTGCATCCCTCAAAGTGCAATTGAGCAATTTCTGTACGTTAGCTGTCATCCGCATGCATCCTTTCAACTACCAAGTTCATCCAACTAACTTTTAAACACATCTCAGCCACAATCACGCTCCTTTGCCAATGTCAAACTGTCATCAAAGCGTTGCTGTTCTGCCCCTGACACGCAATGTGTCGTGTCGAAGCTTTTGATCGATTTGACACCTGAATAAAGTGAAACCACTTTTGCCGCGCCACTAAAACTGTGAATAAAAGCTATAACACAAACACCATTGAAACTGTCGCTTCTAAATATCATTGTTATCAATACTCACCTCTATCGGGACAGTCTGTAGGCGGTCTACAAGAGCGAAACAGTCACACTTCGACCTCTATTAGCACGATATACTATCGCAGACCGCTCGCCGACTATCCTGACAGAGCTGAGCATCAACTAAAGCCATTCGCCAACCGCCAGTTAAGTTGGTTGTCTGTTTTATTCGGGTCTTTACACTCTGTGTGTTTCTGGGACGGATATTATTGATTTCCATTCCATGACTTTAGTCTGTCCAAGCAAAGAAGACCTTCAGACAAGATGGTAAAATGACTCCAGTTCGATCAATATTTGTTCAAAATATTCGGTCTCAAATTGTAAACAGGAATATTTTCTACAATTTGAGACCAAATGTATAATTTTTGAACCAATATTGATCGAGCTGGAGTCATTTTACCAACTTGCCAGAGGGTCTTCTTTGCTTGGACAGACGAGTTATTTTCTGATGGCGCAGTGTAAGGGAATTTGACTTTGGTATGCATAATAATTATTAGCATGAGGCGTGGTGGGTGATATAGCATATACAGTGAGGCTCTATAAATAAATTATTGAATAAGTCGATAAATATAATATATATACTTAGATGAAGAGATGAATAGATAAACAAACAATGAATACAAATGAAAATCAAGTACTCTTTTAAAAATCTTGAAAATATTATTTTAAAAAGTAAAAGTATTATATTATTGTGATTTAATAATATTTAATAAGTTTTTAAAAGCGTAGGCCTACTTGATTTTTATTCTTATTCATTAATTTGAAGTGTGAATTTTGATAAACAAACAAACAAATAATATTGACTTATTAATTTGATAATATCTTATTGAATGAATGAATAATTTTATTAAAGTATTTCGAATACATAATAGTGTGATAAAAGAGCTCGATATTGTCTATATCACAGTAAATTTTAAGTACAAACAATCGTTTCTATGTTTTCATATCATCATCAGTGTACTCTTATTATTATGTACAAGCAGAGACAATGTATTATTTATACATTATGTATTATACAATGTATTAGTAATACATTGTCTCTGCTCTCTGGTACAAGTATCACGACATCTCACCTGACACTGTGTCTTCAAATAATAGTGTTTTGAGTGTCAATAAAGATTCAATTACCTTTCATATAAGGTTTATAGTTTTAATATAGTTTATATAATGTGTAAACTATAAAATTAAGAAGAATTAATGAAGACCGTCTATTAATTTGTAATGATGAAGATACTCATCAAACTAAAAAAATATAATCGAATCGTCAGTATCATTATTGAAATATAATAGGTTTGTTCTCTTTTTACATTATGTGTATCTGACGCCAAAAAGTAAGGCGGTTTCATCTGCTCCTTATGTGCTCCAACAGCTGATGTTGTCTGTCAATTGTGCCTGTCATTTAGCTATGCCTGCATAGAGCTCAAAACAGAAGAGACAACATCTATGCTTCATATCAACTGTTAATAAGTTACAATACGTACAAGAGACAGACGAAACCGTCTAACGTTTTGGCGTCAGCTGTTATAGTGATGAAGAAAGGGAGAACATGGATGTGTTCGTCTAGTCAGCTGATTCATTCGCCAGATTCGTTAATGGTAACGGTAAATGTGAAAAAATATTTGAAATACATCATCTTTTTGAGAAAAAATCAACCGTACACACAAAAAGTTATGAACTGTATTGAGAAAAAGTACCGTACACACCTTATAAAAAGTTATGAACTGTTATTGGGAACTGTATATGCAAAAAAATAAGGGTAGTACCATGAATACATCATCTTTTTGAGAGCAAATTCAACCGTACACACACTTTTAGTGAATTTCGAAGTGATCCTATCTTCCCAAGTTTTCTGAAACTTTGAAAACCAGAGAAGAGTTTTATTATTGCTCTACGTATTTCTCTACTTTTGTTTGTCCTGTCGAGTATAGTCTGTCCAAGCAAAGAAGACCCTCTGGCAAGATGGGAAAATGACTCCAGCTCAGTTAATATTTGTTCAAAAATGATCAATCTCATCTCAAATTGTAGGAAACAATTTGTTCTACTATTAAGACCACATTTATAATTCTTGAACAAATATTGACCAAGCTGGAGTAATTTTCTCATCTTGCCAGAGGGTCTTCTTTGCTTGGACAGACTATAGTAAACTGAAAGAAGTGGGACACAAAGTACCAAATGGGATTCTTCTATTTTTATTTAATCCATAACATAGAACAGGCTAGATTTCTGGGTTGCATTGGCATGTGGGAAAGCTTCCATCTAGCTGAATCCAGATTCAGAAAGTATTTGTGTGGTCAGTATTATTTGTTGGTTTCTCAATACATTTTACAATGGCTACCTACTTCAATAGCAACCTACTACCAGCTGATGCTGAGCATCTATTGTCTTTTGATTTCAAAAACATCACATAGGAAATGGAATATTGTTGTTTATTGCCACAACTTATATTGATTTATTTCTTGACAAAATTAAGTATATCATTCATAATAATTTCAATTTTCACATCGCAAAGTTATTAGAGGAGATTACATTTCAAGGAAATCGTAGATTGTATAGTAGGAGCTTACAATCAACATGCTAATTGAAAATTGAAAACTGTAAATATCAACAATAATTTTTTTTAGACTTATTGCATCTATTATCTTTTCTATCAAATCCTATGAGCATGTACAAATTTCCTCATTAAATAATTGATTCTTAGTATAGCTGATGCCAAAACATTAGGCGGTTTTGTCTGTCTCTTGAACGTGATGTAACCAACAAACAGCTGATATAGAGCATCAATTGCCTCTTTTTATTTCTAAAACATTGTATAGATAAATGACAACATCAATTATTACCATCAATTATTACATATAGATAAATGACAACATCAATTATTGCCATCCATTATTACATATAGATAAATGACAACATCAATTATTGCCATCAATTATTACATATAAATAAATGACAACATCAATTATTACATATAGATAAATGACAACATCAATTATTGCCATCAATTATTACATATAGATAAATGACAACATCAATTATTGCCATCAATTATTACGTATAGATAAATGACAACATCAATTATTGCCATCAATTATTACGTATAGATAAATGACAACATCAATTATTGCCATCAATTATTACATATAGATAAATGACAACATCAATTATTGCCATCAATTATTACATATAGATAAATGACAACATCAATTATTGCCATCAATTATTACGTATAGATAAATGACAACATCAATTATTGCCTCTTTTGATTTCAAAAACATAATTTAGGCATATCTAAATGAGAACTCTAATTGACATCAGCTGATGGAGCGCGCAAGGAGCAGGCAAAACCTTCTAGCCTTTTAGCGTCAGCTAAATCAAATGGAATAATATTGAAAACAGCTGTTACTATTCAATAATGATACGAAACTATCAACTCAATTGTTTCATTTGATACACAATCTTGAGTATCTTCTTGAATACACACACCTTTAAAGCCTAACATTATTCAAATAAAAAAAACTACAACTGTATCACAGTTAGATACACATCAAATTGGTGCACACATTCACAAAAGATTGAAAATGCTTCAAATCAGCCTATTTCAGTAAACAATGTTTTACGGGTACGTTGACTGCAATTCCCAGATTGGAGAGATTTATGTATAGTCTTCTAATAGAGTTTGTCGGTTGAAGCCTT
Source organism: Sogatella furcifera (assembly GCA_017141385.1). Taxonomy (NCBI): domain Eukaryota; kingdom Metazoa; phylum Arthropoda; class Insecta; order Hemiptera; family Delphacidae; genus Sogatella; species Sogatella furcifera. The sequence goes on along the minus strand of CM029550.1, from coordinate 759,998 downwards.
ACTTATTGCCAAGTAAAGTTGCCAAAAACAACTCTTGGATACATGTGGATTTAACTGGTCTCTAGCATGCATTTTGCACTGTGGTAGACTGATTACAAACTGTTCTAGCTAATAGCAATTCACCGTTACAAGCTGAATTCACTACAAAGCCAAAAAAATCCGTTCGCTTTACAGCAAAGCCAAAATTCACTAAATAGCTATTTAATGACTTATGAAGCAAAAGATTAGACAAACAAAAAATATTGAAAAGCCGAATGAATAAAATAAATACTTGATATTTTCAATTAACTTGGTTCAATAATAATTGAGTTGATTACAATATTGATCAATTTTTCTATCTGAACAAGTTTGTTGAAACATCTTAATTCACAATATTTGTTACAAGATTTTTGAAACTACTTTTAATGTTGAATAAGAAGACAAGATGTTTTCAAACCACTTTAAAAAAAAATTCAAGATACCGGTTTCGGTTGTTACACCATTATCAATCTCTGGTAAACTAAAACTAAAAGTACCAGAGCAGCCGTATTTAATGACTTTCGTTGTAGTTGAAACAAGTTTTTATTTTGAATTGATGATTTTAATTCCAATGCTCAATGAATTCAATAGAATTTTGGAAAACCACAACACAATCTCTCATTGAAAAGTATGTGGATAAGCGAAAAGCTTAGCTACAAATTGTTTAAAATTTAATTTTTGTGAAAATAGTTGAATCCAATTCAAATTTTAAATAAATAAAATTCAATTTACCAAGATAAAAGAGACGACTGTTAACAATCCATTCTTGATAATAATTTATAAACAATGTAAATAGATAATTTAAATATTTGTTCACAGAAAAAGAGAGTAGGGCCTACAATACAATATTTCAGAAGAGAAATAAAACACGGAACAATCATATTACTGAATGTGATTCATAATAACAAACACATTCTTCCTATTGTTAGAAAAAGTCTTTCTTTTCAAATATGTGAACCAGGTACAGTATGTCCAAGCAAAGAAGACCCTCTGGCAAGATGCGAGAATGACTCCAGCTCGGTCAATATTGGTTCAAAAGATATTGATTTGGTCTCGAATTGTAGGAAACAATCTGATCTACAATTCGAGACCAAACCAATAATTTTTGAACCAATATTGATCGAGCTGGAGTCATTCTCTCATCTTGCCAGAGGGTCTTCTTTTCTTGGACAGACTATATAACCAAAGACAATGTACTATTAATAGTACATTGTCTTTGATATAACTCACGTCAAAAAATTGGGTGGTTGGCGAATGACTATTATAAATGCTCAGTTCTGTCAGGACAGTCTTAATCAGTCTACGAGAGCGAATTAGTATAGCTCAGGTAGCTCTTGTTCCGATATACTCTTGCAGACAGCTCGCCGACTGACCTGACAGAGCTGAGAATTGATTGCAATCATCCCAAAACCGCCCTAATTTTTTGCATCAGCTATATGAAATTGTGTTGATCCAGTTAAATCTAGTTTATCCAGGCTTGGAAATACTTCAAGGAGAGAATTCGTCAAGTCAACTTATTTCCGGCTTGACAGCAAAATCTTATCGCGTGAAATAATTTACTATTATAGTCTGTCCAAGCGAAGAAGACGTTCTGGCAAGATTGGAAAATGACACCAGCTAGGTAAATATCGGTTCAACAATTATACATTTGGTCTCAAATTGTAGAAAACATTCTGCTCTACAATTTAAGACCAAATTTATAATTGTTGAATAAATTTTACTGAGCTGTAGTCATTTTTCCATTATGCCAAAATGTCTTCTTTGCTTAGAAAGAATAAACTTCATTGTTTGCAATATATTTCCACTAAATATTTCCCAGTGTTATGTCTGAGATTTACTGGGGTTATTAATCTCACTTAATTGGTGTTTTAGTATCTTTTTAATAAATTAGGACTGTTAATCTTGCTTGATTAAACTAAAATTTTATGGATTAAGTAGACTACAGTCGTAACTTTTCCATGCCATACAAAGTAGATAATTTAATTTAGCACAGGGAAATATCTATAGAAATTTTCAACTTGAGCAAGCCGTAAAATATTTTTGGATGACATTTTTTTTTTGTTTATAAATAACGCTTGTTCATAAACTTTTTTTGATAATAACGCTTTTGTTTATAAAACGCTAGAAAATTTCTTGGCAGGTTTTATGATTATTAATCAGTGTATTATCATTATTTATAATAGCGCACAAAATAAGAAGACAAATTTTTCCATTACGAAATACGTTCACTACAATGGTCAGATGCTACAATATATAGAGATAGAAGATATATAGAACAAATAAAATGAGTCACAGAGAGAACTCGAAACTTTTCTCTACACAATAAAAGAAAATAGCTTAGAAGCTTGAGGATCAACTCTTTCAAGGTTTGAACAACAAGAGTAGAGTAACAATTTTTAGTAACTATGACGAATTCAGTACTGGTAAAAACAACTATCAAAATTGATACTATCAAATTAACTATCTAACTGACAGATTGATACTGTTTGCCAGAGATTGATAATGGTCTAGCAACCTAGATTTTAAATACATTTGTGGTTTGACAACAATAGCATATAATATTTATTATCGCCAAAAATACAACATACATAAAGTAAATGAAAATTGTGATACATTTTAATATTTTGGCAGAGCAATCAAAGTCAGACTAGTGCGCTAGCTATGAGTAACATCTAAGATGGGTTTTTCCAAGCACACTCAAAGTTAAGGCACACTCAAATTTTGATGAACAGCTGACATTTTGTATGATAAGTATAGGAAATGTAGGGCCGGTTTCTCCAAAAAAGTCAATCTGAATTTTGGATTAAACCATAAGCTGGCTCAATTGAAACACAAGTTAATAAAAGTGACCATACACTGGAAGCTGATAGTTTAAACTAAAATTTCAGTTAAACGTATTTGGAGTAACCGGCCCTAAGCCGGGTTTTTCCAAGCACACTCAAAGTTAAGGTACCCTCAAATTTTGATGAACAGCTGACATTTTCTATGATAAGTATAGGAAATGTAGTAAACTGTAGTAAACTTGAGGGTCCCTCAAATTTGAGTGTGCTAGGAAAAAACGGGCACTAGTCTTTTTATTCAATATGGATACCTAACTAAAATACCACAATATTACTTTCACCTCCACATCTACACAAAAAAAAATCTATAAAAATATATGCGATAAAATCTAATTCTAATATATCCACACTTGTATCCATGGTGCCAATCTATTTACAATCATCAACATTAAGTTAGTTTCAGACATGCTTCAAATCTACTCTTTTCACATTGATACGGCCACCCCGTCTTTCGGAGGAGACGATAAGCCGTCGGTCCCGACTACCTCAAAGTAGTCGTCATCTATCATCCATATCATTACCCACGCACAAGCCTATGAGCTCGTGTGGGCTTCACCCTCATAACAAACAGATAAACTCTTGTTCATTCACACCTAGTTCACACAGTTATGTCTCTACCTTGACAAGTTGCTCTAACTTCTCTCAAGTATACACAGCACAAATCTATTTACAATGATTAATAACATGTTAGTTTCGAAAAATTCTTCAAATCTACTGTTAAGCAATCACCACTAATCCATAGAGTTGTTTCCCTACCTTGACAAGTTCCTTCAGCCTTTCTCTAGTGTACACAGCACCAATCTCCTCTCCCAAAACTCGATCCAAAAGTTTGCTGATGGGATAGGCCAATGGTGACGTCACCAACATCACGCACTTAGTTATCGTTATAGTTCTGGCACCTGTGGGCAATGAGGATGAGAAAAGGTTGATAAAATATGAGAGGAAAGAATAAGATTTACAGTTTCAGTAATGAGAAGATAGAATATTAAAGTTTACGAGAAAAAATATTTGCTTTACAACTTACTTATAATAAAAAATATACTCTGTAAATGGAAATAAGTGATCAAATTATAGTCTGGTCGAACAAAGAAGACATTCTGGCAAGATGGGAAAATGACTTCAGCTCGGTCAACATTCTTCTTCACGGTCAATATTGGATCAAATATTATAAATTTGCTACCTAATTGTAGAGCAGAATGTTTACTACAATTTGAGACTAAATGTATAATTTTTGAACCAAAATTGACCGAGCTGGAACAATTTTCCAATCTTGGCAGAATGTCTTCTTTGCTCGACTACAAGACTATACCCTTGCTGAAATAAATAATACAAGTGTACTGTAATCCCTAATTTTCATTTATACATTAGTAGTAACCCTGAAAAATAGTGTACATTGAATTGAAGATAATCTAGTATTATAGCTTTCCGTGTTTCATAACAAATTACAAGCTTGTCTTTCTAAAGGAATACAAGAACTAATAAAACACACGATTCACACTGTAGTCTCTAATTTTCATTAATACATTAGTAGTAATTCTGAAAAATATTGCTGGAATTGAAATACTTAGTATTATAGCTTTCCGTGTTTCATAACAAATTACAAGCTTGTCTTTCTAAAGGAATACAAGAACTAATAAAACACACGATTCACACTGTAGTCTCTAATTTTCATTAATACATTAGCAGGAACCCTGAAAAATAGTGTACATTGAATTGAAGATACTCTAGTATTATAGCTTTCCGTGTTTCATAACAAATCACAAGCTTGTCTTTCTAAAGGAATGCAAGAACTAATAAAACACACGATTCACACAAAATCATTAGAATCGCTGTTGGATCGCCACTATTTGCTGGATTATTGCAAATGACTTTCATTAATGCTCTGTCAGAACAGTCAATGAACGGTCTACAGAGCATATCAACTCAACAAACCATTTCCCTCTCGCAGGGAAAGACTGTCAGACAGTCCTGCTTTCAGACTGTCCTGACAGAGCTCCTCCGATTTTACCGACCATTTTCACGCGTTAAAATCTATTTACATATTAAATGTCTATCTATTTTGAAAGAAAATCCTCTGTTATGTTTCGTATCTGAAAGTAAAATTAGATGAATTTCAATTCAATGTACCATGGACATTCAAATTCCAATGGACCATTTTCACGCGTTGAAATCTATTTCCATATTAGATGAGTAATTTTCGGAAGAAAATCCTCTGTTATGCTTCCTATCTGAAAGTAAAATTAAATAAATTTCAATTCATACAACTCACCAATGGCCAGACCATGCCGGGAACAGATGGCTTGCGGGGAAATCTCTCCCAGTATGACAATGGCCAGCGTGGATGCAATGACAGCCACCAGACCCGAGGTGAGACCGTCCAGTAGGATTGTGAAGGTGGAGTTGACCATTACGTTGCCGAGCAGAATGCTGCACAGCAGGAAGTTACCGTGCTTACGTATGGGGATTATTTGGTCGGCGTATCTGAAAATATACGAAAATTAAATAGTCAATGAAAAAACAAGACGTTGTCAAACCACTGATTTATTAGAATATCTCGATTTTAACACGACTTAATCATTCAAATCAAGTATAATAATATCTCGATTTTCTAATGAATCAGTGGTTTGACATCATCTTTTCTTTTCATTTATTATGAACTATCCGGCAGGCTCGCTTCGCTCGCCATCTCCGCCTAGCCAGGGGGCTCCGCCCCCTGGACCCCCGCCAGTATCGGCAGTGTAAGTGAGTCAAAAAGGCTCGCTTCGCTCGCCTGCAAAACCTCTGCCAGTGTCAGCTGAGACAAACAGGCTCGCTTCGCTCGCCTGCAAATTCCGTTCAGTAGGGCTTTGAAATTTATTGAGCACAGCATTTCTACACCTAATCTGGACCTGTTTACCTAACTGCAACATTTTCTGCCAATTTGTTCAAGAAAAATCTAAGAAAAACTCCGAAAATTCAAAAAAATAGTAAAACGCTAATATTAAGCGTAACCTTGGGAAGTATATCGGACATAGTTTGAAACTTGATTCAATATCATCCAAATTAATTCATCTATAATCTCGCTGAACCATTCAATTTACAGTTAGGATTGGTCGTATCAAGGCGGAAGATATGCAACCCGCAACACATCTACAATTTTGAAAACCTGATTACTGGCGTAATCTTGAACGGATTGCAAAAATATTTTAACACAAAATTTCTATACCTCATTTGAACCTGCTCACCAAATATCAACATTTTCTACCGATTGGTTCTCGAAAAAATGAGAAAAACGCCGAAAAACTAAAATATTTGGCGTATCCTTGAAACGTTTTTAAAATCCTTTCTTAGCGCGCGTCTAAACGTCCAACTGAACATGCCTGCCAAATTTGAACGCATTCGTTTCAGTGGATTTTTAGTTCTGGTGATGAATGAATCAGTCAGTGAATGAATCTGTCAGTGCCATTTCGCTTATATATAGAGATAACTACCACAATATCACCTTCACAACTACTCAAAGAGTAAAAATTCAATAGAATTGAGGCATTTTTAAATAATGGAACAATAATTTGTAGACCCATATGTTTTATGTATATATAATAGTGTCATAAACAAGAATGAACAAATGTATTTCTTTCAAGTTGTATGATGAAACAAACATGAACAGATGTGAGAAAGTCCCCTACTTGCGAGCAATTTTTTCAATTTAGCAAGTAGTATTCTTCAGTTTGGCATATTTCTAGCTTTCGTTCTGTATGAAACATTGCTAGAACTTTTCATGATATATTATATATTTATTTATATGTTATTTTTATGATTAAACTTGTTTCATTACTTGATAAATTGTATTGTTGTGTCAAAATAAAGAAATATTTGATTTGATTTGAAGTGAGTTTCCAATACAGAATCGGCGCAGCTAACAAGAGTATTCCATTGGAAACGCTGTATGTATAATAATCAAATGACATAATAAATAAAATAACAAATAATTGATTTTTTACTATAGTAAATATTGTTACTAGTTTCTGTGGAATGAATAAATAAATAAATATTGAGTTTATATTACTGTACTACAAAAGTATGCTATAGTCTTTCCAAGCAAAGAAGAGCCTCTGGCAAGATGAAAATGACTCCAGCTCGGTCAATATTGTTTCAAATATAATTGAATTATTAGTCTCAATGTAGGAAAAATTCTGATCTACAATTTGAGTCCTAATCAATCATTTTTTAACCAATATTGACAGAGCTAGAGTCATTTTCTCATCTTGGCAGAGGCTCTTCTTTGCTTGGACAGACTATACAATGTCAGCTATTATATTTGGCAAATAGAAGGTATCAATTCAATTAGTTAGACCGATGCGCTCTGAAAATGTGTCTATTAACCATATTTACTTCAACAATCATATTGCGAATACTATTGATCATATTTGATGTAACCTTTTCAATTCTTCTACAGAATAATAATATTCATAAGTATGAAATGTTGCAGACATCATGTCATATATTGATGGTGATTGTGGTAACTAAGTAAATTGATTGTTTGTTCAATAAGCAGAATAATATACTGTTATATGTTAACACAATGATTTTTATTTGTTTATTCTTTGGAATGCTACTTTTCATGTCTCTTGTGTACCTTAATGAAGAGTGATTGATTTCCAGCCCATGACACGTGAATTTAATTGAATCATTCATGCATTTTATCTTCACTTTTAATATTTTACAATATTATTTTAGCCTATGCTTATCTATTCTATATAGTTATATAAGCGAAATGGCACTCACAGACTGACTGATTCATTCATTCATTCATTCATCACCAGAACTAAAAATCTACTGAAGCGAATGCGTTCAAATTTGGCAGGCATGTTCAGTTGGACGTTTAGACGCGCGCTAAGAAAGGATTTTAAAAACATTTCAAGGATACGCCAAATATTTTAGTTTTTCTATAGTTTTCCGGCGTTTTCTCAATTTTTTCGAGAACCAATCGATAGAAAATGTTGATATTTGGTAGGTAGGTTCAGATAAGGTCTAGAAATGTTGCGTCATAATATTTTTGAATTCCGTTGAAGATTACACCAGTAATCAGGTTTTTCAAAATTGTAGATGTATTGCGGGTTTCATGTCTTTCGCCTTGATACGACCAATCCTTACTGTGAGATTATAGATGAACTAATTTGAAGGATATTGAATCAAGTTTGAAACTATGTCCGATATAGTTCCCAAGGTTACGCTCAATATTAGCGTTTTACTATTTTTCGGAATTTTCAGAGTTATTCTTGGATTTTTCGAGAATAAATTGGTAGAAAATGTCGAAATTTGGTGAACAGGTCCAGATTAGGTCTGGAAATGCTGTGTTCAATGAATTTTGAATCCCTTCTAAACGGAATTAGTTTTTCTTAGCTTACACTGACAGAGGTTATGCAGGCGAGCGAAGCGAGCCTGTTTGGCTCGCTGAAACAGCTGATACTGTCGGGGGTCTAGGCGGAGAAGGCGAGCAAGGCGAGCAAAGCGAGCCTGTCGGCTAGATTTTAATATTTTAAATTTTAGATTTTAGATTTTAATATTTTGTTGCCTTGAAATAAATCCGATTAGACTTGATCACAAGAACTGTTTGTTCATCAGGTAAAATTATCCAGGATACTATGCACATACGTCATACAAGTAGCAACACTATTTTTGTGCTAATAACTTGATGTTGTGTTTTTGAGTTTGTAAACCATCAATTCAGAAATATTGCACACGACCTACATTCTGAGTGTTGGTGAAAAATTGGAAGAGTAGCAGGTTTGGGTGGTGGCCAAAAGCCGCCTCTTTCCGTTAACGTGTTTGGTCTGTCCAAGCAAAGAAGACCCTCTGCCGAGATGAGAAAATTACTACAGCTCGGTGAATATTGGTTCAAAAATGATTGATTAGGACTCAAATTGTAGATTAGAATGTTTACTACACTTTAGACCAGATCAATACGATTTTTGAACCAAAATTGACCGAGCTGGAGTCATTTTCTCATCTTGCCAGAGGGTCTTCTTTGCTTGGACAGACTACACATGATTGATCGAAAAGATACATTATCATTCAAATACTCTCATTTACATGATAGATTGTTGTACTTTTTTGTATGGAACGGAGTTTTATCATACTTTTATTTTTAGGTGCATTAAATTTTAGATATTGAGCACAGGTATAGTCTGTCCAAGCAAAGAATACCCTCTGGCAAGATGAGAAAATGAGTCCAGCTCGGACCAAATCGGTTCGAAAATTTTTGTTTTGGTCTCATATTGTAGGAAACATTCTGATCTACAATTTGAGACAAAATCAATATTTTTTGAACCCATATTCACCGAGCTAGAGTCATTATCACATCTTGCCAGAGGGTCTTCTTTGCTTGTACAGACTGTAACTTTTTTCTTTGTGTTTAAGGTCAATAAATCCCTCTTCAAACCGCGGTATTGTGATACGAAAGTCTAAAATTGATACGGAATCTTACAGGAAGGAAGCTCATTGACACAAAATATTATTGAAACGTGGAGTTGCAAAGTGAGGTTAGCTCATTTGACAATGCCGAAAATCAAGGGCAAATAACTATTGGTTCCCTGAATATTGGTTCCAACTCTCGAGTAGAATGCATGAAAATAGTTCACTTGATCCAACGTTTCAAAATCAGCTGATTATAAATAAAAATTAATTCATGCTTCCATAATACACCTGACGAAATTTCAATGTCTATGTGCGCGTTCTGCAGTTCCAGGTCTCACTGGACTATTTTCATGCGTTCAGCTATTTGTAATATTCGTCTTAATTTGGACAAAATAAGTTTTGGACTTCATTATCTGCTAAAATTGGTAGAATATTGATGGCGATATTGTGAAATCTCTCCACAATAACTAGGCTGTAACTATTTAGGAGCTCTAGGCTACTAAGATCCAATGGTTGAAAATGTATTTTTCTATCCTCATTCCCTAGTAGGCTACAGCTAAAGATGCATTGGTAGAATGTGAAGTATGGTTCTGAAAGCTTTTATAATAAATATTTTGTTAAATTTGACAATATCTAAGTTTTCTTATTCATTATCTGTGTTTTTATTGTATTTTATCGGAAATATGAATGAATAATTAATGTAGGCTATAGTGTTTATTGCCATAGTATTTGCCTTAGGTTTTATCCTGGAATTCAATTCTCCAGGTACGTAACTTTTTACTTTTTCGATTTTAAGTTCAGTTCAATAATTAGAGTTCAATATATTTTTAGTTAATTAAATATACAATAATTATTAAAATAAACTTTTTATCAAAAAAGTACAAATTTACGCCCCTGGATAATTGAATTCTCTATCCAATGACATGAAGAACGTGAAATTCTACCCCTAAATAGTGGCTCTATCTGCTCCAAGAGGTTGATAAAATTACATTGTTCTTATGGGGATTGATTTTGCCGTTGGGCAGTTTGCCGTCCACTACCACCCACGCTTAATATAATACAAAAATGATTATGTCCAGCCTCACCTGCGTTCAGTCTCTGTGCCCGTGTTGGATATAATCTTCAGCTCGGTCTGATTGAGCGACATCAGACCCAGATTGAGGCCCGAAAACAGTGACGAGAACATCAGACAGATGATGATCACCATCAGAGTCAACCAGATTGGCAACAGCTGTTGGTAGCCAATCAGCGTCTGATACGATTCGGAACCCACGTGTTTCCAGGCCTGACAAACAAAAAATTATTTCAAAAATTGCAAATTGTAAAATAACAACTTCACGTACGGTACTCTATTATATAGATTGCCAATAAAACAACTAAATTATCATCCTTTATCAATTATAAATTTCAACTAATACCATCATACATAGCGATGCTTAACAGCAGCTGATTTGTCTGCAAAAAGTCGGTGTAGCTTCAACTGATCAGCTGACTAGAGAATAGAGTAATGAGTATACTCTAGTCAGCTGGTCCTAAAAGTGAAGCGAACCAAAGATAGACAAAATCAACTTAATTTCTAGCGCCAGCTATACAATATGGTAAATTTATTTAAAATGGTAAGCAAGGGAAAGTGCATGTAATAGAACGAGGGAGAGTTCTTTACCATAGTTGAGAAGAGAAAAGGTAAACGAGTTCGATCATAACTCCCTGGATCATAGCAGGCCTGGCCTAATAAAATGGCAACATTGTTCCAAGCAACTCTGTCCAAGCACAGAAGACATTCTGTCAAGATGGAATAAATTACTCCAGCTCGGTCAATATTGGTTTAAAAATTATAAGTATGGTGTCAAATTGTATATCAGAATGTTTTCTACAGTTTGAGAGACCAACTTTATCATTTTGAACCAATATTGTCCGACCTGGAGTTATTTTTCCATCCTGTGTGAATGTCTTCTTTGCTTGGGGGGACCATAAAATCTGCTCATTTGAGTACAATTACAAATCGACTCAATTTTCTCTCTTTCAAGCATAATTTCCGTAAAATATAATCATGAATCTCTTCTTATAGTATTCCTTCTATGTTTTCTAATTAGTAGGAAAAATTTAAAACAGACAAATATGCCTGAAAATAGCAATGATTTGTAGCAAATCGAACGTGATAACGCATTCGTTGAAACAGCTGATTCAAAAGTTATCTCAATACTTTTAAATGTATAGTCTGTCCAAGCAAAGAAGACCCTCTGGCAAGATGGGAAAATGACTCAAGCTCGGTCACTATTGGTTCAAACATTATCAATTTGATCGCAAATTGTAGAAAACAATTCTATCAACTGTTAAGACCAAATTTATAATTCTTGAACAATTATTGACCAAGCTGGAGTCATTTTCCCATCTTGCCAGAGAGTCTTCTTTGCTTGGACAGACTATACCGACATTCCTATTCTACACAGTTGCCACTTTCAAGCTATAGTTTGATGCACTCAGAATCTACTTGAGATTATTGTTACAATTACTATTCAGTCAATATTGTGGATATAATAGATTACCTGTTTCTTGTGTCCGTTGTCATCCTTGTAGCAGAGGTAGTACTGGGTGCCGGTTTCACCCTGCAGGGGCATCTTGATGGGCAGCAGCGCCGAATAGTTGGTCAGGCCGGAAAGCTGCAACACACGTGCGCAAACTGCTATCATTCGCTAAGTCCGCTACCCCCAACAGCTCAATGCCATACTTTTCTCTTATTTCGAAGTATTTACAAGTTTTTTGTTGTTATTTATTAGTTTTACTAGTATTATTGAAGTATTAACTAGTTTTTCTCATTGATTACCTTCATCATTCGCCAAGTTCGCTACCCCCAACAGCTCAATGCCATACTTTTCTAAATTGCTTCAAAGTATTCACTTGTTTTTAGTGCATTTCATTTGAAAAATGCACTATTGGTCTTGACCGGATAATCGCAAATATATGATGCGATATACTTTTTACACGTTTCCGAGCCCCCAGAACACGAATCTGATGTCCGTTCAAATTCATATATATATGTATATATATATATATTTATATTTATATATGTACAGATTCTTGTTAACACGATAACTCCGGAAGGGCTTGTCGGAGAGCGACCAAATTTTGCACAAAAATCATTAGTGTTAATATCTCGGCCAAGTTCGTTAACCAGCCAAATTGGTCCAAGGGAAGGGGGTGAAATTAGGGGATGAAAATTTTGAAAAATCACTACAAATTGACCAATGACTTGATCGTTTTGAAAATTGGTGTGTATAATAGCCTTATTATGCCCTACAATTTGAGCCATCAACGGAAAAAATCCAATCAAAAATGGCGGAGAAAATTGCGAATAATATGCCGAAAATTGTGTTTTTTATGGGTTTTTCGAAAACGGCACCTTTGAATTCATACCCTGAATAGCTCATTATGAGTCATATGATTCGAGCCATCATAGAATTTGAAATGCACTCTTTTCGACCGCCAGCTGCCGGAGCAAATTTTTCTTGAATACCACCAGCTATTATTTGCTTTATCAACTGCCATGGAATCTGCCATTCAAACATCTAATCCTGATGGAACCCATGTTTAAATATTTATTGATCGAGTAACTGACCAATATTACTGCATTTATAAATAGGAAATTTAACTGACCGGTTTCCATAGAAAATTAGTAATACTTTAGTAGACACAAGAAAGTGTCTGTCACTTTCAATTGTTTATCAACCCCATAACATACTGGATAGATAGATAGATGAATGCTTTTATTTACACTTTGTAAATATTTTACAAAAGTTTTGTGGGAGAAGTTGAGGCATGCAAGCCCCCTCTTCCACTTACACCACTCACTAGCACGGAGAAAGACTAGCTCACAATGCATTCTCTATGATAATAGATTACAGTATTATTCAAATTCAAATTTATTTCCACAAACACAGGTACAAAACCAAGATAGCTTAGAATTACATTTCCAAATTAGCTTACAAACAAGACATAATAAATTCTTAAAATACAACTATGTTGACAAACAAAAAATTCAATACAAGAACAAAACTTCTCAATTTCAAATACGACAGCAAAATACAATGAAGGTAGTGGAATGCTACTACTATTATTAGTTTGACAGTGTAAAAATATGTAGTGGAACTTAGTGTTTTATTATTATTTCTTATTAATTCAACTTTAAATACTTGAGCTGAGTTAAAATGCTCTGGAAATTTCTAATAATTGAGAAATATAATCAGCTTATTTTCAATGTGTCGGCGATACATAAGCATTGCAAATGTCTTGTATCAACGAGCTTCTTTCCTGTATCAATTTTCGACTTTTGTATCACTCCTGCGTATCACAAAGTCGCCGTGCAAAGAGGTCTTTAGACCCTAATAAATACTAAATACCGACATACTATACGATAAACTACATACTAAACGACCGACTAAAAAAGCCCAAACTCCCTCTTACCTGGAACTGTGCGTTGAGCTTGAACTCGCACTCATCGCCCGGGAATCCAGCTTTCTCGGTCAGCGTGAACACGGTACTCTCATGCAGCCCCGACCCGAACAGTCTCAGCACAGCCTTCGAATCGTATCTCAACGACGTCACACCATCCTCATCCTTAACTTCAGCCGACGAGCTCTCCACTCTGAACCCGTACACGCGGAGTTCACGCAATTGCTCCATTACGGGTCCATTATCAATGGGGGATGGAAGGATGAATTCGGATAAAGCTTGATCTGACTGCTGATTGGGCGGATCCTGGCCTTCGCTCTTCACGCGCCAATCGCCGCCGCTGTTTTTCAATCTGAAAATAGATTTCATTCATTGAAAAATTCCACCCAAACTGATTTAGCCTACCCACCACATAACAGATGAGCTTTAAAAAAGGTGCACTTGTTTTGTAGCATATATTGTATCATGTAATGTATCACGTATTGTATTATGTATTGTAGAATATATTTAACGAATATATTTAGCGAATATATTTAATGAATATATGTAACGAAGTAATGAGTACTTTCAACCAATTGTATCATGTATTGTATTATGTATTGTAGCATATATTGTATTATGTATTGTATCAATTATTGTGTGTTATGGGCCATCCTTTGGGAGATTGGCTGTCGTTAGTAAAGACAGTCAGTCGTTTTCCGTCTCTGGAGGAATATTAATTGGTGCATTACACTCTAACTGATTAACTGCATGTTATTCAGAGGTGTTCTGCGCCGCTAATTGGTTGCGAAGACTGGCTTATGGTTGAGAGGATCAACGTGCTAACCACACGTTACCTCTATCCTGGTTGATGATTATTTGCTTGCTGTATGGTCTGTCCGGCCGGGGGGTGTTCTGGCGGGATGGAGGGGGCGGCTTCGGCTCGGCTAGTGTTGGTTCGGGGATTGTGAGTTCTGATTGAGAATTTATGGCTTTTGGGCCGGTATTGGCCGGGCTGGGGCCGTTTTCCCGTCGTGTTTTCTTCTTGGCTTGGACAGGCTGTATAGTAGAGTGAATTTGAAACTGGCAACCAGCTGGTAGACCTAGGCCCTTCATGGGCTGTTGAGCCAGACATACATACATACATATTGTGTGTTATTTATTGTATAGCATGTATTGCATCATAAGGAATAAAATAAATATGAATTTATAAATAATGAATATAAATAAATAAATATGAGTTTCGTTTGATCCTTGTGTGCTCCGACAGATGTTGATGTCAGTGATGCCAGGTTTATACGATGCCAATTATTGGCAAGACAATAATAATTGTCTTCTAAAACCATCAACTGATGATGTCAATTAGAGGTTTCATTCAGCCATGCCTATCTGATGGTTTTAAAATCAAAATATTCAATAGATACTTCACATCAGCTGTACATTTCAGAAGATAATTATTTTCTCGTCAATTTGCATCGTATGAACCCGGCATAAGAGTTCTCAGTTATAGTTTGTCAAGCAAAGAATTCATTCTGGCAAAATGATAAAATGACTCCAGCTCACTCAATATTGAAGTCATTTTCAATAAACTTCTTCGAAAAACTTCATTCTACAGCGTTTGAACGCGATTTACTTTAATGCACCAGGGCCTCTTCAGTTTTGAAGTTTTTATTATTACTGTAATTATTATATACTGAAGTTATTATATACTGTAATTCTTTCCAAGAAAAATATTAAACCAATAGCTTTAAAAACCACTGTACTGAAAAAGAAGAAAGTATAAGCAATAGAATTTAGGGAAATACCGAATGCGATTCCAAATTATCT
The DNA here is from genome assembly GCA_017141385.1 of Sogatella furcifera. Lineage (NCBI taxonomy): Eukaryota > Metazoa > Arthropoda > Insecta > Hemiptera > Delphacidae > Sogatella > Sogatella furcifera. The sequence continues at coordinate 744,489 of CM029550.1, read as the reverse complement.
ACAAAAGTAACACCGTTTCCATTATTATCATTATCACCCAATCAACGTCAAAAGCTATGAACTGCTTTTCTCCTGCTTATCTCCTGAACTGTAATTGATATAACCTCCTACTTACGTAGCACGTAAAAGGTACAGTATAAAATTCATTCCAAGTCGAAAGTTCAATAAAATTTAGTTGAGTTCTAATTATCAGGCACAGGAAGAAATTGTTATTCTTCCGGGCAGTGATTGCCAGCGATAATAGAATATATATATTTCTATATTCTATTCTCTCTGGTGATTGCGCCAATTTTACAGTTAAATAGTAAGTCACAGTTTTCCATCTGAACAGATATGTCGTTAATAAATCTTTTTCAAAACATGGAATGCTTTCAAGGGCCGACAAACGCGAATTCACGTAAATACTACGAGTTATATACGCTTTTTTATGTAACCTACTTATTGGAATACATTTAATTGACTACCTAATACGTTTTACGTCGATACGGAAGTTATATCGAACATAGAGTGAAGTCTGCGTGACAAGCATGTTGCCAAGCTGACCTTATTACGCTTTTTGGACACGCAATCCACTGTAGTAAAGTACGCACAATAGAATAGTACGCTACTACTGTCTGATCGTACAAAGAAGACATTCTGGCAAGATGGGAAAAATACTCCAACTCGATCAATATTGGTTTAAGAATCATAAATTTTGTCTCAAATTGTAAGAAACATTCTGATCTACAATTTGAGAACAAAGTTATAACTTTTCAACCAATATTGACCAAGCTGCTTTCATTTTCCCATCTTGCCAGAATGTCTTCTTTGCTCGATTACTATTGAAAACTATTGATTTCTATGAGTTACACAGTGTTTTACAACAAGCTATATCAGACGCTAACAAAATTCGCGGTCAAAATCAAAAAAATATTTATTTTCACAAACAATTATTAAATTGTATTGACAAAAGTCACTTAACAAAATGGCGAATTAACACAAGTTGGCGATTGTCGGTTATTAACGCTCAGCTCTGTCAGGACAGTTTTAAAACGATCTGCGAAAGCAAAATAGTTACTGAGCTCACTCTCGAGTCAATAATACCGAATCTTCGAGTCTCGAAGACCGCTCACTCTCGATAACTTTCCTGACAGAGCTGAGCATAGTAAACAAGACATATAAATACAGCAAGAGTATTCTTAGTATGCTTGGCTACATCAAATGAGAACAATCTTATTGATTCAGGATCAGCAGAGTTCTTTTATAGTCTGTCCAAGCAAAGAAGACCCTCCGGAAAGATGGGAGAATGAATCAAGTTCGGTCTATATTTGTTCAAAAAATTATCAATTTGATCTCAAATTATAGGGAACAATTTTATCTACTATTAAGACCACATTTACAATTCTTGAACAAGTATTGACCAAGCTGGAGTCGTTTTCTCGTCTTGCCAGAGGGTCTTTTTTGCTTGGGCAGACTATACCTAATATATTTGATGTGTCTTTTGACTTGGAATGCATTGTATTTCTTAAAAGTGTTACTCCCTGTTGAAATTAACATCAAAAGACAGAAAATTATAGTCTGTCCAATCAAAGAAGACATTCTGGCAAGATGGGAGAATGACTCCAGTTCTGTCAATATTGGTTCAAAAGTGATGAATTACGTCTCAAACTGTATATCAGAATTTTTCCTACAATTTGAGAAGACATTTAAGGACCGTATCGACAGTGCGAGGCATGTGCCGCGAATGCCTCAAGGTATAGTCTGTTCAAGTAAAGAAGACCCTCTGGAAAGATAAGAAAATTACTCCAACTCGGTCAATATTGGTCTGAATTATAGGAAACATTCTAATCTTCAATTTGAGACCAAATCAATAATTTTTGAACCAATATTGACCGAGCTGAAGTCATTTTCTCATCTTGCCAGAGGGTCTTCTTTGCTTGAACCAGACTATACCTTGAGGCATTCGCGGCACATGCCTCGCGCTGTCGATACGGGCCTTTGCTTTACAATCTTTGAACCAATAATGACCGATCTGGAATCTTTTTCCGATCTTGCCGGAATGTCTTCTCTGCTTGGACATAGGAAATTCAATAGTTAATCACAGCTGGTGCAACCCAGCTACGAGACACTCTGTATATGTATGCATAGATTCATCATCAATATATATATATAAAGATTATAATAACTGTCGTAAAGCCTACAATTCACACAGAACCAGCTATAGTCAGTCCAAGCAAAGAAGACCTCTGGCAAGATGGGAGAATGACTCCAGCTCGGTCAATATTGGTTCAAAAATTGTAAATGCCCTCTCAAATTGTAGGAAACATTCTGATCAACAATTCGATACCAAATCAATATTTTTTGAACCAATATTGACCGACCTGGAGTCAATTTCTCATCTTGCCAGAGGCTCTTCTTTGCTTGAACAGACTATACTAGGCAATTCCCAACTCTCCGTACAAAACTAGTCAGGTGACATTCAAAGAGATCTTGTTCTCAGAATGAATCACCTACAGTCTGTCCAAGCAAAGAAGACCCTCAGGCAAGATGGAAAAATGACTCCAGCACTGTCAAAACTTGTTCAAAATTAAAAAATTTTTATCTTTAATTGTAGAGAAAATCATTTCCTACAATTTAAGACCAAATTCATAATTTTTGAACCAATATTGACCGAGCAGGCGTAATTTTATCATCTTGCCAGAGGGTCTTCTTTGCTTGTACAGACTATATCCACTATCTACTACTCTGTGATTGCATAGTAGGCTAGGTATAATCAGTACATGCAATAAGTATGATAGTACATATATATTAAGCTTGTTACAATGTCGTGAATGAAACATATTGCCTCTCACACTTGACAAGGAAAAGTAAAAGTTGCAATTATTTTGCTTGGAAATCAGCGTCATAGCAGTGAATGTAGAGTATTCTCTACATATTCTTTGGTCATAGGCCTCCTACTCAATGAAAACATTGTTCGTCCTGCAGATACTGTACACAGATTATAAAGACTCTAGCCAAAGAATATGTAGATATACTTTATATTCACTGCTCTACCCTATAGTTCGTTTCATCTGGGTCTATACGCCCATGAGATAAGGATAAGTATATTTAGTAATATATTTTGTCAAATAAATGAATATGAAATTGAATTTGAATATAATACTTGAAAATATAGTAACTAGAACTTCGCAAGATTCGAGCTACGGTTCAGCTTCATTTCAAAGAGATTAATAATAAAGAGAATCTGGTTTTATACTATTTGGCATGTTATCCTGTTTTTGAAACAATAAAATTTCTTCTGCAATAATAATATCATAAGATAATATGAAGCTGATATCAAATAAAACAATTGCATTAAAAGGTCCTGTATAGTCTGTCCAAGCAAAGAAGACCCTCTGGCAAGATGGGAAAATGACTCAAGCTCGGACAATATTGGTTGAAAAATTATCAATTCGATCTCAAATTGTAGTAAACAATTTGATCTACTATTAAGGCCTCATTTATAATTCTTGAACAAATATTGACCAGGCTGGAGTCATTTTCCCATCTTGCCAGAGGGTCTACTTTGCTTAGACATACTATAGTCCTGTATCGTATTATTTTAACAAATCAAGATAAAGTTTCAAATTTGATAGAATTTTGTTTATTCTTGAAAGAAAATTGAACTGCAGACTCACAGTGGAACATTACAGTTACATAATAATCCAATTTACTGGCTACATAGTAAATTAGTATAATCCAAATTAATGAATGATAATATGCTTCAAGATTGATGATAATTCCAGACTGGCAATAATACCGTACTGGCAATTGGTCTCTCGGTGGGGTGATCATCTCGGTGAACGTGATGTTAAGTCACGAACACTGTGGACTGCACTTGGGTGGGTGACCGGTTCTGGCCAAGTACACATTGGCGAGGTGGAACTACCCGTAAGGGTCTCCCCACCATTAAAAGCCATAAGAATATATATAAATGTATAATTCCAATGGTCTTCTGCAACTGAAATTCATCTGATGAAGAAGTCTAAGTACAGGTACAGAACCATGGAATTTAGGCAAAACAAAAATAAAATTTAGCTTCTATCTGTGTTCAAAACTTTTCCTATCTATCTATATCTATAAAAGCGGTATGGCACCGACTGACTGACTGATTCATTCATTCACCAGAACTAAAATTCCACTGAACCGAATGCGTTCAAATTTGGCAGGCATGTTCAGTTGGACGTTTAGATGCGAGCTAAGAACGGATTTTAAAAACGTTTCAAGGATACGCCAAATATTTTAGTTTTTCTAGAGTTTTCCGGCGTTTTCTCAATTTTTTTTCGAGAACCAATCGATAGAAAATATTGATATTTGGTAGGTAGGTTCGGATAAGGTCTAGAAATGTTGTGTTAAAATATTTTTGAATTCCGTTCAAGATTACGCCAGTATTCAGTTTTTTAAATTGTAGATGTATTGCGGGTTGCATATCTTCCGCCTTGATACGACTAATCCTTACTGTAAATTCAATGGTTCAGGGAGATTATAGATGAACTAATTTGGAAGATATTGAATCAAATTTCAAACTATGTCCGATATACTTCCCAAGTTTACGCTCAATATTGGCGTTTTACTATTTTTCGGATTTTGTCTTGGATTTTTCGAGAATAAATTGTTAGAAAATGTTGAAATTTGGTAAACAGCTCCAGATTATGTCTATAGAAATACTGTGTTCAATAAATTTAGAATTCCTTTCTGAACGGAATTTGCAGGCGAGCGAAGCGAGCCTGTTTGACTCACTGACACTGCTGATACTGTCGGGGGTCCAGGGGGCGGAGCCCCCTGGCTAGGCGAAGAAGGCGAGCGAAGCGAGCCTGCCGGCTAGTTTCCTATAATAGGACTAGTACTATCCTCTGTTCTAGTACTAAACCTCTGTTCTAGAGGTTTCTAGAACAAAACACTATTTTGCTTACCTCACGCAGTTCCAAAGAAGATGAAAAACATTTCAAACGTTGATCTCACGCCCAGAGAGAATAGAATACATTCCATTCTCGCTGATCAAGCCATTCTTTATGAAGGTGAAAGAATGCATGATTGTTATGTGCTTTTATGAACGTATTTCACAAGTAAATAAATCTCGAATTACGTTCCTATTCTACTACGATCTTTTTATCATTTCTATGATCAATTTATTTATGGAATCTGATTACTAAACAATCACATGACTGTGTAAGAATAGTAGATTCTTTGAACAATCAACGTCTGTTTATGGGGAATCGATACAGATCATCAACACTTGATATCCTACGTATTTAGATTCTTGTGACGATTTGAATTGAACGTAGTTAGAGTTCTTCAAAATGAAATAAGCCAGACGAAAAAACACTGGGCACATCTCGTGATCTTTGAACGTGATAAACAGAACCACAACAAACAATAATATAAAGGGAGAAACCGACTCGAGAATAAACGAAGTTTAGTAAACACACAGAGTTTTGGAAAGCGATTGAATTTGGAATGATGAGAGCTAAGCATCAATCCATCGATCAATAACTAAACTTGAGATTGAACTTCACGAAAACATAAACAAACCGATCAATGGAATCATTGATTGTGTCAAAAACTGCGTGATTATCGATTTTGATTTCATTATTTTTGAACGAAATTTAAATGGTAATGCCAGAGAGAATAGAATATGAAAATATACATGAAATATATAAATTTTATATTAAATATTATATAGAAATATAAAATATATAAATTTTATATTAAATATTATATAGAAATATAAAATATATATTCAATTGTCGCTGGGTAATGCCGACCAAGCTATCTCAACTTGAAAAGATATTTCTCAGTGACAAAACTCGATGATTCACTGAAATAATTTCTTGAAATGATTGATTTTATGAGGCTAATAATCTATGCTCAATAACAGAGTGAGGAGAATATTCATATAGGGTAAAGTAATCAGTAAATCTTTTATATTTCTTTGTGAAAATGTTACATTCAGGCCTATGAATAAAATCATTTGAATTGGACTATTTATTAACGTATTAGCAACGTATTGGTCTTTTTAATTGATCTAGTAATTGCTGCAAAAGAATTAAAAAACAAGAAAATATTAAATTATAAATAATAGAAGGGAAATATGAAGAACAGTAGGTATAGTCTGACCAAGTAAAGAAGAGCCTCTGGTAAGATGGGAAAATGACTCCAGTTTGGTCAATATTAGTTCAAAAATTATTGATTTGGTCTCAAATTGTAGATCAGAATGTTTCCTGCAATTGAGACCAAATCAATAATTTTGGAACCAATATTGACCGAGCTGGAGTGATTTTCCCATCTTGCCAGAGGCTCTTCCTTGCTTGGCCAGACTATAATTGAAATGCATATCAATATAGTATGTCTCTTGTATTTGATGTAATCAACAAACAGCTGATGAAAAGCATCTATTGTGTCTCTCTTGATTTCAAAAACATAATCTAGGCAAAGCTAAATGACAACTCTAATAGACAACATCAGCTGTTGGAGCGCACAAGAAGCTGAACAGCAGACGAAACCGCCCAACATTTTAGGGTGAGCTAATACCTTCATCAATCCACTTGAACTTGAGATAGATTCATTAAAGGAAAGCCTAACAGATGAAAAAAACTTTGAAAGGTCGATTCAATAATTATAATCGAGATTATAAATATAGTTTAAATGAAATCATTTGAAATCGGTTCAATAAGAAATTATTTCAAGATAATCTACTACCGTACTAATCATCTTGATCATTGACTTCATATGACCCATTGTTGAGAAGGAATCGAAATAGAAATGTCAAGACCCTCATCAATCTATCCAAACTTGAGATTGAATCTGACAAAGAGACTCAATAGATGAACGAGATCGTTGAGAAATCCATTGAATATGTCAAAACTTATCTTGATCATCAATTTCATTGATGGATGACAGATAAGAGTCAAGTGAGGATTTTAGTTAATAACAAATAACTAATGTTACTTAATTACTAGCCCACGTTATTTAAGCCTCAAGTTGTCCACTTGAGAAACCGATGCTCATTAACAAGAATAGTATAGTCTGTCCAAGCAAAGAAGACCCTCTGGCAAGATGGGAGAATGACTCCAGCTTGGTCAACATTGGTTCAAAAATTATCAATTTGATCTCAAATTGTAAGAGACAATTTGATCTACTATTAAGCCCAACATTTATGATTCTTGAACAAATATTGACCAGGCTGGAGTCATTTTCCCATCTTGCCAGAGGGTCTTCTTTGCTTGGACAGACTATACTTGTAAGACCCGATTGTGATAAGTGGGTCAAAATCCTATCAACAATTTACAAGTGCCTACAAAATATTTTATCCAATTTAAATCCAAAGCGGTGCGATATGTTTTATTCAAGATTAGAATAAAGACGAGATAACTTTCAGTATGACCGATACCAAGAAGAATCAAAATTTCAAATATATATTTCTTGTGAGATAGGGCCAGTGTTGGGTAAACTACTTTTCAAATGTAGTTAGCTACAACTACAACTACTTTATTCCAAAAGTAGCTAAACTACACTACAACTACTTTTTTTAAAAAGTAGCTAGCTACAACTATAACTACAAAAAAATGTAGCTAGCTACTTTTTCACGACTTCACAAAAAGTCATGATAGAATGTTTTTGTCGTGTGGTTTAGGTAAATAATGTCCAAAAAACGTTATGCGTAGGCTTCACACGTTAGCTACATTGATTGAAATCCATTTATATAATATAAATGTGAATATAGACCATACTATTGTAGAATATATAATTATATGCACCTCAATGTAATGACTAATGGAGAAATATGGTTCTGAAAAATAATTATATTTTTCATATCATACAAATTCACAAATCAGGAACAAACAAAAAACTTACTTGAAAATTACGGACCTATTTCCCTCTTAGCTCCTGTTTCTTAAATTATTAAAAAGTGTGTCATTTTAGAGGTACAATTGATGGAATATTTTGCAAATAACGATATTCTAGATTATTATTACATAAATAATTATGGGCCATCAGAACACTGGTAGCCGTGGTCGGCTTGTGGCATCGATTTATCGATCATTGTACTATCGATTACAATGAGTTGATGTATACTAATAGTAGCGTGATTTACGCTACATACTACTCTTGAAATGTAGCCCGCTACTATATTTATACTATTTTTAAAAAGTAGCGTCGTTACACTACAAACTAAATAAAAGTAGCGCGCTACTCCCCGTCACTGGATAGGGCCTTATTAATCAGCTAAATCATTGTTTCATTGATGCTAATTGTTAGACATGACACGGATAACTAGTTGATAAATAATTAAATTATTAAATAATTAAATAAAATAATTATCATACCAGAAACAATGGATCACGAGACATGGTTTATCAATCAACAGAGACATAATATGTATAGTCTGTTCAAGCAAAGAAGACCCTCTGGCAAGATGGGAGAATGAATCAAACTCGGTCAATATTAGTTCAAAAATTACCAATTTATCACAAATCGTAGAAAACAATTTAATCTACTAATAAGATCACATTTATAATTCTTGAACAAATATTGACCGAGCTGGAGTCATTTTCCCATCTTGCCAGAGGGTCTTCTTTGCTTGGACATACTATTATACATGTGTAACAATGATAAGTTTCATTGGATTTTTCAACAAAATATTTAATTTGATCTCTCCAATACTATCAGTAGAAAGCTAACATATTGATTGCTGTAATAACAGGAACCAACATAGAATAGATGAGAAACGATTTGTCAAAAAATAGATGAATGATACGGTCTAATCGAGCAGAGAAGACATTCTGGCAAGATGGGAAATGACTTCAGCTCGGTCAATATTGGTTCAAACATTTTAGTCTCAAATTGTAGAGAAGAGAGTTTCCTATATTTTGGAACCAAATTCATGATCTCAAACCAATATTGACCGAGCTTAAGTCATTTCCCCATCTTGCCAGAATGTCTTCTCTGCTAGACCAGAACTATAGCATGGTTCTGAACACAATATCTATTAATAGACATTATAAATATTACATAAGCGGCTTTAAAAATTGTTCTATTCCTATTACAATATTGACTCTTTTAAAATATTACTGATAATTCGAGTGTTACAAGTCATGTCAACACAGACAGGTTAAGGAGGTCAATGGCACTCGATAGAGCTGACACCAAAACGTTAGGCGGTTTCGTCTGCTCCTATTGCGCTCCAACAGCTGATGTTGTCAAGGACAGTTATCATTTAACTATGCCTAGATGATGATTTTGAAGTCAGAAGAGACAATAGACGCTTCACATGAGCTATTAGTAGGTCACATCATGTGCAAGAGACAGACGAAACCGCCGTCGCAGACGAAACGGCGTCAGCTAAAACTTTGAAAAATGACATCATAAAATTATTCAAGAGACATAAATTGGTTTGATTCTGTCACTGATTTGTCAAAAGAAATTTATGATACTTTCAAGTAGTAACTCCCATGGGAATCCCTCCTCCAGCTCCATACATGCTCCATATTCGGCAAACACCGAACACCTAGTCGCCGAAGCACGACTAGTGTGGAGCGGAGCACGACTAGGGTGCATCCTATTTAGGAAATAGCGAACACAAATGTTTGTGTGTTCCGCCCATTGTCGGTCTTTTGGACACATCAAAGTGGACGAATGTTCGGCAAATAGCGAACTTTTTACCCATCCACGCATTTGCCTTCATGTTCGGCTAATTTTGTTGTTTCTTGTTGCATGTAGATTGAGGTTAAGTCAATTGAGGAAAACGTTTCTTACGTGTTAATTTAATACATAATTTTTTTAGACAAGATAAATATTAAATTACAGTCTGTGGATGAATTTTAGTGATATAATCAATTTTGATACTATGAAATTGAATTAAATTCATTTCAAATATTATATTGAAAACTAGAGAATGTCCAGTCCGTTTCAGGTTACTGAATTATAATCTTGATTCTTTAAATGTTTTAAAAATTCCTACAAACATTAATATTCAATCATTGCCAAGATTAAAGTTGAGATTAGTACCGTAGTGTTAGATTTTTGAAAGTTGAAATTTTTGACAGTATTTTGTCATTCTCGGTAACAAAGCGTATTTGGGGGTTGGTCGCATGGAACTTTTTTGTCTACTTGGTGTAAGGAATCAGCCTGAGAAGTATTGCACATTCCTCCTGAAACACCCTGTGTAAGTAGACGAGGCGGCGTAAAAGCGTGCGTTGAAAAGAGACAGAGATAGTAGCCTACTTGAGATAACTCTCTTCAACACATTATATATATATAAAAGGTTAAAATATACCGCCACAATACAATGTACTATAGCTGGTACCACATAAGTTGGCGGACGGCCAAAGACTGTTGTTGACCTTCAGCTCTGTCAGGTCAGTAGGTGAGCGGTCTACGACTGCGTACCGATTTGTCGATATTACTCTTATATCGATTTACTCTCACAGATCGCTTTCAGACTGTCCTGACAGAGCTGGAAAGCGATAACAGATCATTCAACAACCGTCAGTTCCGTTGACACCGCAGTCTGCAGAATTTTATCGATTGTCTCACCCTTGGGCCTTGACCTCTATTTAACAATGCACGAAATTGGACAACGTCCAAATAATCGGGGAATAAAGAAATTTTCAACATAGAGCACAAAATAAGAGGGATAGAAGAAAAAGAAAGATGAAAAGAAGAAGAAGAAGGAAGAAGAAAAAGAAAAATAAGAAGAAAAAGAAAGATAAAAAGAAAAAGGAGAAGAGAAAGAAGAAGAAGAAAAAGAAGAAACAGAAAAAGCAGGAAGAAGAAAAAGAAGCAGGAAGAAGGAAAAGAAGACACAAGAAGAAGGAAAAGAAGAAGAAGAAGTAGAAGGAAAAGAAGAAGAAAAAGAAAAGAGGAGTAGTGGAAGGAAAAGAAAAAGATAAAGAAGAAGAAAGGAAGTAGGACAAGAAGAAGAAAAAGAAGAAGAAGAAGAAAATGTGGGAGGAGAGGAAAGAGGAGAAAGAAAAAGGTAGAGAAAGAGAACCGATGGAAAGATGAGGAAGGTGAAGGGAAGTAAAAGAGGAAGGATAGGAAGAAGAAAGTGATGAAGGTTAGGGGAAGGGGAAAGAAATAAGATCAACACAAAGATTATTAAGATGAAGAGAGCAGGGAAGGAAAAGGGTGGAGAAAGAGAAACGATAGAAAGTAAAAGAGGATAGACGAGAAGGTGAAGAGAAGAGAAAGAGGACCGATTGAAACATGAGCAAGAAGAAGAGAGAAGATACAAGTTGAGGAAAGAAGAAGAAGAAGATAGGAAGAAAAACATGAAAAAGAGGATGGTGAGGGAGGTAAAAGAGGAAGGCAGATAGGATGAAAACGAAAAGGAAGTAAGAAGGAGAAGAAAGAAAAAAAACTTTGACCAAATGAGCCACGTTCATTCGCGTTCATTGAATCAGTAGGCTACTCCTCTATAGTCTGTCCAAGCAAAGAAGACCCTCAGGCAAGATGGCGAATGACTCCAGCTCCGTCAATATCGGTTCAAAAATTACCAATTTAATCTCAAATTGTATGAAACAATCTGATCTACAATTTAAACCCAAATTCATAATTCTTGAATAAATATTGACCAAGCTGGAGTCATTCGCCATCTTGCCAGAGGGTCTTCTTTGCTTGGACAAACAATACTACACTATATGACACTACAATAGAACAATTGCAGATTTCAACCAAACTGGCGATTGGGGATCAACTTTAACCAACGCTCAGCTCTCTCAGGACAGTCGGTTAGCGGTCTACGGGAGCTTACCGATTGGAGAGCGATCCCAGCTAACCCTTTACACCCTTGCCGACCACTTTCACACTGTCCTGACAGAGCTGAGGGTCAATTGAGTTCATAGTTCAACCGCCAATTTTGCTGGAACCAGGCTGCCAAACTTCCTCCTCTATGACATAACAATACTAGCAATGAGATAATAATTTCAACTAAACTAGATAGCGTTGCCGCAACGTCATATAGCCAAGAAGACCCTCTGGCAAGATAAGAAAATGACTACATCTCGGTAAATATTGGTTCAAAAAATATAGATTTGTTCTCAAATTGTGGATCAGAATGTTTCCTACAATTGAGACCAAATCAATAATTTTTGAACCAATATTTAACGAGCTGGAGTCATTTACTCATCTTGCCAGAAGGTCTTCTTTGCTTGGACAGACTATAACTAGGGTACACTCAACTCAATTACTAAATATACAATTAGGTTGATGTATTATAGGCATAGCTGACGCCTAAAAGTTGGGCGGTTTCGTCTGTCCCTTGTACGTGATGTAACCTACTATAGTCTGTCAAAGCAAAGGAGACATTCTGGCAAGATGGGAAAATGAGTCCCGCTAGGTCAATATTGGTTAGGAATTATAAATTTGGTCTAAAATTGTAAATCAGAATATTTTTGCTACAATTTTGAGACCAAATAGGCAGTTTCGTCTGTCTCTTGTACGTGGCGTAACCTACAATAGTCTGTCCAAGCAAAGGAGACATTCTGGCAAGATGGAAAAATGACTCCCGCTAGGTCAATATTGGTTAGGAATTATAAATTTGGTCTAAAATTGTAAATCAGAATATTTTTCCTACAATTTTGAGACCAAATAGGCAGTTTCGTCTGTCTCTTGTACGTGATGTAACCTACTATAGTCTGTCAAAGCAAAGGAGACATTCTGGCAAGATGGAAAAATTACTCCAGCTCGGTCAATATTGGCTCAAAAATCACAAATTTGGTCTAAAATCGTAGATCAGAATATTTTTCCTACAACTTTGAGACCGAATAGGCGGTTTCGCCTGTCTCTTGTACGTGATGTAACCTACTATAGTCTATCCAAGCAAAGAAAAAATTCTGGCAAGATGGGTCAAAATTACTCGAGCTCGGTCAATATTGGATCAAGAATTATAAATTTGGTCTTTGTGTTTAGGAAACATTCAAACCTACAATTTAAGACCAAATTTATAATTTTTGAACCAATATTGAACCAGCTGGAGTCATTTTCATTCGTGGTTAAGTGGTAGATGGACATTGCTGTCCAAACTTCGCCACGTCATTAAAATAAAGAAGTCATTCTATTCTATTTTATTTTCTCATCTTGCCAGAGGGTCTTCATTGCTCGAACCAGACTATACCTTGAGGCATTCCAACTAATTGAATTAATACATTTCATTTTCCCATATTGCCAGAATATCTCATTTTCTGGACAGACTATAACAGCTGATGTACAGCTGATCTATTGGCTCTTTTGATTTGAAAAACATCATCTAGGCATAGCTAAATGACTAGTCTAATCAACATCAACTGTAGGAGCGCACAAGAAGTAGAAAAATTCTATCAACTTTTTGTCTGTTAGACTTTATGGTAAAAAAGCAATCCGGCTGCTAGGCCTATAATAATTCACTGTCGAATACAGCTCCAGACTGTCCCGACGGAGCTAAAAATCATCATATGCCAGTCGCCTACATTTTTTGCATCATCTCCACGTCAATAAATAAACAGTACGAATTATTTGGGAAAATTGATATTTTTAGGTTTGTTAATAGGTACAATAATTATTTACTGATGATATTCTAACATTGAGATTGAAGCATTTTACGCATAATAGCCTACTGTGAAAGATGTAGGCCTATCATCTTTTAAAATGTATAAGTTATTTGTTATGAATAGGACTATATTATTATTATTGATAGATAAAATGAAATAAATCGATACCCTTTTTTAATCTATAAAAGTATTATTTATATACAAATTGTGGTTTCTCTAATAATTACCTATGTACAAAATTGTAATGAAGTAATCCAAATAATTTGAATTTATCACATAATATATTCGCCTAGGAAAAATTTTTTTTTCTTCGGTCTCAAGAATTTATTGATCATGCTTTGCAAGTCATCAATGTAATTAATTTTACAAATCACATCAAATTCAAAATCATATAACTTAGTGAATCATATCATGCTTTATTTGAATAAAGATTATAATTCTCTTACAATTTTTCAACTGCGGCAAGCTCATAGTCACATTTGATGAATTAACTAAGAAGTTAAGTGAGTTGGATTGACATTAGCCAGTATTGAATCATAATTTATAACTTAAGCCTCACGTAAAGTCCATTGCACTGGCTGCTCGTGCATACAGAACAAGTGAAAATCTTTACAGTAAAAGATACAGGCACTTCACCTGTTTCGTGGGTACGAGCCGCCAGTGGCTTGAACGTTGACAGTAGAAATTCTTGATATGATATGAGATTCATGTGCCGAAACATGTCTGTGTTTTAATAATTTTAAAGTTTTTTAAAAGGGTGTTTGATTTTCATCTATTTTTCAAGAGACTCATTCTATATAAATGTTGATAGTGTACAGTAATGTAGTTTACATGCAGAGAGTTACCTTGAAGAAGGTAAATTAAATTAGTAATCTAGTCTATTCTGTCTTGATCTTCTGTTCTACCAAACACCGACGTTCCCGTTCTAGATGAAATAAAAACACATAACTTACATGTTGTCAATTTTCTTCACTTTTAATTGATAAACGACCATCTGTACTAATTAAAAGTAAAAAATTGACAACATCTAACTTATGTGTTTTTATTTCATCTTGTAACGGTTCTACAATATTGACTACAACTCAGTTGAATTCCCAATAGATTTTCTACTAGGAAATAGGAAAATCTTATCTTATTTTTAAATTCCGAACAGGTATGATCAGTTATTTTAGCAACTATTTGAACCTGAATTCTCAATGTATCTTTTGAACTGTAAAAGTAGCATTCATAAGAGCGGCAGCTCAAGAAGCCGACCCTAGCCATCAAAACTCTATAACTGGGCTAATAATTATATTATAAATGTTCACTTTGTTATTAAGGTTATTGATGTAGGCTAAAATAAATAGTTAAATTTACCCTTTTTAGTCATTTTCAAATGAAATTCCATTTCAAATTTTACGATTTATTACACATTAGTGGTCCAACAGCAAAGTGAACATTTATAATAGACTATAGTTGAGAATAGAGTTGTAATGGCTAGAGCAGCGCAGCTAGAGTTAGGTAGCTTGAGCAGGGCGTTGCGAGCTGCCGCTTGAGAGCTAGAGTTGAAAATATAATTTAAAAATTATTATAAATGCTGTAAATTAGGCCTACGCATAGATTACAGTTAGGAAAGAAGGCTTCAAGAGACGTTGACTGACAATAATTAAGCATTAACTCAAGTTAAGTTCAAAACTTGCGGTCTATCAATAACAAAAAATCCAAAGTGTAGGTGAGGGAGTAAAGAGCCGAGAAGCTTTCTACTTTTTGGAAAAATTTATAAGATAGACTGCAGAAACTGAAACTACTCGCTAGAAGTTGAGGTTAACTGCCAAACTTACTTGTGATCTTCACTGCCTTCACGCTTTGATTTTGATCTTCCCTTTTCAGCAACTGTTTTGTCACTTCTAGTCCTAAACACAACGCTATCACCTTGATGTTTCCACTTGATAACTTCACTATTGAACGTACTTAACTTGTTAAAATCATCTTTCACTCTGGTTCTGTGGCTTGAAACACAAATGTACAAGTCAACACTCTCATCGACAGGTTTCACTTCAACAAGCAAAGCCATTAAGGCGTATGTTGAATTCGACCAAAGCTCGCGAAAATTGTAAGCACTGTCACTAACAGAATCTTTTTCACTGCTAAAGCACTCTGAATGAGATGGATTTTTCACAGCCCTAACCCTCATGCCGCTGTGAAAATTGAAACCACGAAGTTCCACGATCATGCTTGTAAATGATTCGTCTACAATAATTTCGTTCAAAACATTTATCGATTCTACAACTGGTTCTACTTGACGAATAACATTTGCGTTAGAAATATACAAAATACTTGAAAAACAATACAGACAAAAAACTGATAATAACATGCCCCGCGCCATGTTCATTGAAAACAGACGATATTTTCTGTAGAGACCTCTACCGGCTCATGTTTATATCTGACTTGCTCGGAGCTAGCGCTGTTAGCGGAGATGAGTTGAACTTCAAGTAAAACCAACAGTCATCTGGCAAATCGATAAAGTTTTAAAATTGAATCAATCTCTGAATATCTCAATATTTTCAAATTAAAAATTATTTCATATTCATGGATACCATTAACTTTTATCGCCAATCAATTTCTAGTAGATGTCACCAATGAATGATTGTGTTGTGGAAACGGATGGTTTATACTACCAACCTAACAATAAGGCACTAGATCTGGTGTCGGCACTGCACTAGGCAGATAGCTGAGTTGTCGGCTGTAAGCGCATGTAACATGTTGTTATTAATACTCACCCAGCTCTACCAAAGAAAGTCTGGAAGCTGATTTTGGAAGCGTTTTAATATATCTGAGGCTGCTCTTGGCTCAATATACTCTTGCAGACCGCTCCTCAACAGTCTCAACTAAGCTGAGTATTAATAACACTCAAGGCACATTCTGATTATTACAGATATTCTTACAAACCTTAAGATGGAGGTAGATGGATGATAACATTTTATGTTATCAAATCAAATAAACAAATCCTTGAACCTCTTCAGCAGGTGGTAAGTGGATGCATTAAAAAATTGAATGAACAAATTATTAACTATCATAATTGGGCACCAGAGTTGGCTGGAGATTTGTCGTCTGCTTCACCTATGTGAGTTTTAGGAACTTATCCTGGTCCTTTGTTTCATGTTTACATGACAAAGGTACCGAAAAATGTGGTGATTATAAAAAAATCCAATGTACATTTGAGATAATGAATCAGCAAAGAAGAATGTTCAGAATAGAATAATATGAATCTCATGAAAAGGAAATGTTGGACAACAAGAAGTTGCCTATACTATAACCATTGCGCTGCCCACGTTGCTTCAGCTGCCCAATAATGTTAATAATAGTACAGTATTGAACCTATATAACTTGATAGCTACAATATCAAGGTTTCTGTTGTTGAAGTTAGCAGTGGTGATCTATGTCAATTTTATCAAACTACCATGTAAAATCTCTATCTTTATATTAATATCACTATTATGAAGTGACTAGAAGCTTCAAGAAAAAGTAGACTTTTTACCTCACTTGTCTCTTGCTCTATCCTTAAGTTTGTTTCTCCAATGATACATTACAGAAATGAAAAATGTTCCATCCTCCAATAAAAATTAGGCTCAGTTTCCATGTTACAATTATTGAAAATATTCATTATATTTAACACACAAAATGAAACAAGAGGGAATGGACCAATCTAATTCGACTAGTTGGGTTGAAAATTTAGTTAAAAATAAACTGGACTTGAATGTGCTGCAAACATAATTAAACAGTAGAACGTCGATAATTCAGACATAAAAAATCATGACCATCAAGAATCTGGATTTGTCTCCAGAACAAAATAGAAATATTTGTATGCTAAAAATAAAAAATAGGAATAATATGCTGAAAATTCATGAAAGGAATGTTTTTTTTTTATATATATTTTAGACGCTGTACTACTATAGATTACCTTCCTATTAGGAAATACTGTATACAATTTTTAAACAGTTTTCCTCAAATAGTGTCTGCTTGCCCCTTTTTGTAAGCTGGGTAATTTCGATTTTCCGGATAATTTGATAATCTGGATGGAGTCCAGTCCCAATTAATCCGGACTATTGTCTTTCTACTGTACATGAAGTATTTAAACAAGCAGTTCTGCAGTGCAGCTTAGCTCAATAAATTCAAGCCAATTTTATTAGGTTTGAATGATTGTAACTTCTCTACTGATACAGGTTTTGTAAGCATAAGGAAGCAGTTCTTTATTTCGATGCTAGATAGCGGCACTGCAAGAGACTAGCACTGCTGCCATCTAGCGCCAGCATAGAGGACTGCTTGCCCATTACTGTATCTGTATTAGGCCGCTATTACACGATAATAGTTCTATATGTCATATAGAACTATATCTTTGATAATACATCTATTGACAAAGATATTATAATATGTTCTCTATAGGAGAACATATGACATAGAATATGATCATTTATAATAATTGGTTCATTACACGGTAATATTTCATCATCACAGATGTTTGATAAAAGAAATATGCCATAGAACTATTATCGTGTAATACCCGCCTTACCGAATCTGCATCATGAAGCTACTAAAATTATTCAAGTCTTACGAAATTCGGTTGATTTAATTGAGTTTGTCTAATTGTCTGCTTGCTTAAATACTTCAGGTATATGATTATGTTATGTTTGCCTCATTATCATAACAATATTTTTAACGTTCAAGTCAAGCATTTTTACTGTCAGGATTCAGAATATTAGAGCGAAACATATACATACAGATGAAGAATCACAATGTCATATCTATGCTTTATTTTAGTACTTATCAGTAACTAACTAGCACCATAGAGGAATGATACAATAATAATGTTCATCTATGCCATTAATATGCTATAATAAAACTTTTGCCCAACATACAAGCTGAGATATTTAGATAGAAAGAGAACTAAATTTTCCTCTCATTTCGGGAGACAAAAATTATTCGCATCATTGAAAGCTCCTATCACCAGAACTGGATTAAATTTCGTCAATCTGTTGGCAGATTTTGTTCAGCTCTTATAGTGTCGTCCTAAATATTAGTGATTCAAATTTTTGGAAAAAATCATTATATGGATCTCCTACGCATTGGGTGGCTCGTTGGAGGAGTGATAAAGCGCCGGTCTGATAACCAGGTGGACCCTGGTTCGAATCCTAAGCGAAGAACAATTTTTGACCACAGCACAATCACATAGATACGACCACCCCGTCTTTCGGAGGAGACGATAAGCCGTCGGTCCCGACTACCTAAAAAGTAGTCGTCATCTATCATCCATTTCATTACCCACGCACAAGCCTATGAGCTTATGTGGGCTTCACCCTCATAAACAAATTAACAAATCTCCATCTGAGAATTTAATTTTGCAAAACAATTGAAATCTCTCAGATTTACTACTTGATATTTGGGCTACAGATAGAGCATGGCCTTATAAGTCTCAATATGATATTTTTTGTTTCATACAAGATAATTGAATAGAAAGACTAATGTACTTTACTCTACTTCTGTCAATAAAAGAGGAAATGTCCCATTTGTGAAAGCTACTATCTCCTGAACGGGAACGAATTTCGTCAATTCGTTGACAGATTCTTGTTCAGATCTCAAAGTACAGTGTACTTTGTACAAAGTCTCAAAGTACTATCATGTAAATTAGTAAGAGCGATTCGATTTGTTTACAATTTTTTTGCAAAATGATTATCGTGCATTCATTGTGAGTAGAACGTTCAATTTGAGTATTGAGTACGATCCCGTCCGTTGATTTGAATACGATTTGAGTCCGTCAAATTACCAAGAAATTTTTACCAAGAAATTACCAAGAAAAATAATACAAGAAATATCGAGAAGTTTTCAAACCCATCATCCACTCTGTATGTCTCTTCAAGTGCAGAAACCTATATACTGTAACTTTGACAATAATTTTTCATGATTATATAGTTATTTCAATAAATTCAATTCATGATTCAAGTTTCAGTATTATCAGAGACAATGTATATAATGTATAATACACATTGTCTCTGATATTATGTTCTCAGCATACGCAATAATGAATAGAGAAAGGATTCCGATTCTGATTCTCTTCGCATGGTTTCATCTTTTGGACTCACCAAGGAGTTTCCTGCAAACAAGCAGCAGAGTTTCCTCTGCGCAAGCCGAGATCCGCGATCGTGATCGCAGAATCGATCCAAACTTTTCTCAGTCGATCTTCAAGCTCCGTCCGTTTACTCAACTGTCTGCCACTATCTCACTCTCATGGATGACTGTCTACCACGTGTTGATGTGCGTGTGTGAGTGAACAATACAATAGTGTGAGTGTACACAAGTGTATAATAAGCTTCCTCTATTAATTTATGCAAAGTAATGCGGCCTAATCTAGACTAATTTGTTTGGGTGAATTAAAAATTGAAATCAGTCCGGTTTTTGCTATATGATTAAAAATAAGCAATACAATGATTGCGGGGGCGAGACCCTCAGATTGTATGCAAACTATCCCACCTCTCCCACGCAATGATTTGTTTTGTTGAAATTTAAAACTCCTCTTACATACTCCACCCACCAATATTGACCTTCCGTGAAAATTCTTCTAAAGGTTTGCCTGAATCGTTCCTCGAGTGTTACCTGTACAGTACTACAAAAACCACAGTTTTATTAGTGCTTCTTATATTTTCGAGAAAAACTTTTACAATACCGAGTCAAGCATTCAAGTGACTTACCGTAGCTGTTTAAAAGGCCCTAATATGTGCTGAAGTTGGAGAAAAATGTAAGTTTTTTGGAGTTACATTACCAACTGAGTTAATTGATTTTATTCATGCATGTCTGATAAGTTATCAATAATTTTATTGAAAAAGTTTTAGAAAGAACCATGTCACAGGAGCGTGATTATTGTCACTTCTTATTCATTATTTATTAGAACTGGCGGCTTGTACCCACGAAACAGGTGAAGTGTTCGTATCTTCTACTGTACAGCACTTCACCGGTTTCGTGGGCATGAGCCGCCAGTGTTGATCATATAGTAGTGGCAATCGTCACTAGACAAGGAGCTCTATATACAAACAAATGAAAATAATATTGTTAGTTTTTATTATTTGATATCTGTTTCTTAGAACCAATAACCAACGCTTACATGGACATGATTTGAACATGTAAAAGCATAGCCTAATAATAAGTATAGATATAAGCAAGCATATAAGCGGAGTTTCGAGGGACCTGAAACACATTCAGGTCCTGAATGAACCTTTAGAGCGAATAGTACCTTTGGATCCCTTCGAGGGAAGCTGTCCCTCTAAGACCTATTAGTAAACTATGCCCATGATGTTAAAATATAACATAATTTTCCATTATTGTGGAGAAATAGACATTATTTCTAATCCAGGCAGAAGTTTTTAAAATGCTCTAAAATTTTTCCAGTTCATTAAAAATCCCAAAGTTTTTGAACATTTTTATTTAGTGATCAGATCTTCATTGTTAACAGTGAACTCAATCAAAATTTAGGATTTTGTAAAGTGAAAAGTGTTTTTTAAAGTTAAAATTGTAATGTAAACATTCAGCAACCATCATAATTCATTCACTATGGAAACATCATCATCATCATCCACTTATCACCTTTGCTTATAATACTTTATATAAGTCGCAATTGTAACAACAAATAACTATATAAGTCGCAATTGTTACAACAAATAAAAAATAATAAATAAACAAATAAAAGTCTGTAGCCCTGTATGGTATAACGCCACTTCATTACAACTTCCAATATATGTCGATACAGTGATATGATCGGAAATAGGAAGAGTTGAGAACAGTATTATTAATATTCTACCGTCGACCGCTAAATATCCATCAATATTCAATCCTTCCATTGATATTCATCGAAAAATCCATTTTTTTACTTTTGCTAGTCGAGCCAAGAATCTGACTAATGCTTTGCAACCTCTACCAACTTATTTCATCCACACTAATTTATGTATAGAATCAGTATTCTTATCCACTTTTGATGTTATTCAAATTTTTAAATAGGATGCAAATGTGTATCTGTATGTTATTTATGGCAAATAAAGATTGATTTGATTTTGAATAAAAAATGGAGAAATAAGTAAACGATATGCTCTGTTACTGGTTGTAAGAGAGGGTTTGACGCTCGACTCCCATTGGCCAGCTTTCTCCCAGTGTCTCGTTCAATCACAGAGCTTTATTTCGTAGCCTCTGGAAGGCTCCTCCCCCTCTGCTTCGTTATCAATGGCAGCCGTTTCCTTGGTCTTCATCACAATTTCTTGAAAATAAGCAGAAGGCTATGTATGACCAGAGGAATATTGTCCTAGAGGATTATTTTTCTATTATCTCATTAATATTAATTTATTTATCAATTATAATTAATTATATAATTTATTTATTGTTTATTTAAATATTAATTAATATTTTTTTAGGATTATTTTTCTAGAGGATTCTTCTTCTAACCAATTTGATATTGAGAATCACTGATAAAGTTATTGCACACTATTTAATTTATTAGAAAACCAATTCAGTCAACAGTTTATTATGAGAGCTTGAGAGTCAAGAGAAATTATTATATTCATTGAATTGCCAAAGCGGAAATAGTTTCAAATTATATGGTAGAGCAATCAACTATTATAGATTATATCTATTCAAAAATATACATGTATTAAATACTTACAACAAGTACGGAATTGGAATATCTTGCAACATTAAGCCACGTTTACACCGGAATTAATAACAAAATTGTTAATAACTTTTATATAATAAGTTACATAATATAGATAAGTTCATATAATAATATGTTATTCACAAAAGTTATTAACAAATATTATTAACTCTCATTACTCTCTTGGTGTAAACGTGGCATTAATGGAACGCGTTTTTGCATTATTTTGCTAGTTAAATTTGTTACATTCATCAATTTTTGTATCTTTTTGACGTTGGGTCATGGATACTCATCTTTTTAGCCAACTGCAATCATTATTATCACAATCGAAAGTTTAAACCTTCAAGAAGTCTAAAAAATGTACTTTTCTACTATATCTATTTGATGTATTCATTTCATTGTTATAGTCTATTCAAGCAAAGATGACCCTCTGGCAAGATGTGAAGATGACTCCAGCTCAGTCAATATTGGTTCAACAATTATTGATTTGGTCTCAATCGTAGGAAACATCCTGATCTACAATTTTAGACCAAATCAATATTTTTTAAACAAATATTGACCGAGCTGGAGTCATTTTCACATCTTGCCAGAGGGTCTTCTTTGCTTGGACAGACTATAGGCCTACAATAGATGGTTTCTCGCATCCACACATCAACGGAATTGAACTGATACTTCTTTTCTTTTAGGGCTACTGTATTTTTTGAAATTTTAAAAAATGATTACAATAAAATTATTTACACTTGAAAATGGCAAATTCGCCGAAACATGTTGTGTGAAATAAAAAATATTTATAAAAAGATTACTCTGATTGTAATCATTTTTTAAAGTTTCAAGAAATTGAACTGGAATCGAATTGAAAGTTCTTGCCTATGGTTGCGGGAGGTGAGAGTTACTGCTATTCTATTTTTAATCGGACTGCTTTCATGCGTTCTACCATTGTTAATTAAATCACATACAACTTACAAGAGAGACAGACAAATCCGTCCAGCTTTTTTGCGTCAGCTACAATTTATAATAAAGGAAATACAATACAATGTACCGTATTTCAATGCAGAAGTTGATCCATCAAGTAGTATACACTAGGCCCTTTTTATGTAGCCGGTCAATTATTGTGCTCTATTTATGATGAAAGTAAGTGGAACAATAAGCAATAAGAAAGATGTTGTTCTCAATCAAAACGATCAGCTGATACGAATGTGAAAGTAGTGCAGTCTGTTCAAGCAGTGAAGACATTCTGGCCAGATGGGAAAATGACTCCAGCTCGGCCAATATTGGTTCAACATTTATACATTTGGTTTCAAATTAGAGATTAGAATTTTCTCTACAATTTGACACCAAATTGGTAGTTTTTGAACCAATATTGGCTGAGCTAAAGTCATTTTCCTATCTTGCCAGAGTGTCTTCTTTGCTTGGACAGACTGTAGAGGCATAGATCTTCAGCACAGCACAGGATACGAGAGTTGAACTGGAAAATGAACTCATTAGAACAGATATGTCCAGGAGGAAATCGAACTCGTCACGGTCCAAAGTGTATAATGTGAAACGTATATGTATATATACAGGGTGTTTCAGGAGGAATGTGCAATACTTCTCAGGCTGATTCCTTACACCAAGTAGACAAAACAGTTCCATGGGACCAACCCCCAAAAACGCTTTGTTACCGAGATAACAATGGCGGAAAATTGAGATTTTTCAAAATATATTAATTTTTCTAATTTTTTAAATGATTTAGTGAGGTTCTAAAATAACCAATTCCTATGTAAAATTAGCTGAGGAATTCAATGAAACCAATTCCAAGTCTGTAACTTAAACGGTTATTGAGATAATTGGAAAAATATGCAAAAAACGCCATTTTTCAACATTAAGGGTTATAACTGGATAAGGAATCATAAAATTGTATTTTTTAATAATGGAAGTTGAAGAGAGCTGGATTCTAAAGAAAAAGTTAAATGGCGGCGATTGTGTAAATCTCACCTAAATCTCAGAAATAGCGATCAAAAATCGCAAAATCACTACTAAATACAAATTCATCACTTTTGTCAATTTCGCGATTTTTCATCGCCATTTCTGAGATTTAGGTGAGATTTACACAATCGCCGCCATTTAACTTTTTCTTTAGAATCCAGCTCTCTTCAACTTCCATTATTAAAAAATACAATTTTATGATTCCTTATCCAGTTATAACCCTTAATGTTGAAAAATGGCGTTTTTTGCATATTTTTCCAATTATCTCAATAACCGTTTAAGTTACAGACTTGGAATTGGTTTCATTGAATTCCTCAGCTAATTTTACATAGGAATTGGTTATTTTAGAACCTCACTAAAGCCTCTAAAAAATTAGAAAAATTAATATATTTTGAAAAATCTCAATTTTCCGCCATTGTTATCTCGGTAACAAAGTGTTTTTGGGGGTTGGTCCCATGGAACTTTTTTGTCTACTTGGTGTAAGGAATCAGCCTGAGAAGTATTGCACATTCCTCCTGAAACACCCTGTATATACATATACGTATATATCAAGCATACGATCTCTCGTTCACGATCAAGAGACAGACGAAACCGCCTAACTTTTAGCGTTAAACATGCTGTACACGGGGACAGTACTGTCTGCCAGTTGAATATCTGTAGCAAATCACAGCTCAATGACAAGACAAAGGCTGTGATTGGCTACAGATATTCAACTGGCTGACAGTACTGTCCCCGTGTACAGCGTGCTTTAGCAAAGATAGGAAATGCAATACAATGTGTTTCAATTAAGAAATCTATCCATAGTTCAATCATTGAGTATAAATTTAAGAATTTATAAGAACTTATATTAATTTTATGAACTTATATTCATACTAAACGGTTTAGTACAGAGTGTTTCGGGGGAATCTGGCAGACTTTTCAGGCCAATTTCGTATTTCACCATTACACCTCTGGCGGCTCGTGCCCACAAAACACGTGAAGTGCTGTACAGTAAAAGATACAGGCACTTCATATGCTTAGTGGGCACGAGCCGGCAGTGCAATACACCAAATAATTTCAATGGACATAGCCTACCTCCATAAATACTTTGTTACCAGACGAATCAACAACTTTATTTATTGTGCACAGGCGGCTCTTAACCACGAAACAGGCGAAGTGCACGTATCTTTCACTGTACAGCACTTCACCCGTTTCGTGGGCACGAGCCGCCAGTGTTCTTGAGTTATACCACATAGAAGTTAAACTGATAATGATGATTCAACTTCTTTGTTGTTATACATGAACATACACATAATAGTCTGTACAAGCAAAGAAGACCCTCTGGCAAGATGAGAAAATGACTTCAGATCGGTCAATATTCCTTCAAAAATTATTGATTTAGTTTCAATCGTATAAAACATTCTGATCTACAATTTGAGTCCAAATCAATAATTTTTGAACCAATATTGATCGAGCTGGAGTAATTTTCTCATCTTGCCAGAGGGTCTTCTTTGCTTGGACAGACTATATTAATATAATGAATTGGAGAGATACAACAGGCTTACTATCTCTTCCCCTCAATTTGGTTCAACTACAATACAATAGATGAAGATTGTAAATTTTTATTTAATCTAAAATCTTATCATTTTTAGAGGCTTTCTGAATGATGGTTTCCTGTGTGAAATTAGCTGGTAAATTGTCAAATCCAATTAAACTCTTTAGAAGTTTTCAACTTCAATGGTTATTGAAATTATTGTTTAAACATTTTGGGAACTAATTTGAGAAAATTCAAAGGGATTAAACTTGAATATTGTTTACCGATATTCTAGATCAATGTAAACTGTAGATGATTCAATTATAGGGAGAAGATATTGATTTTCCAACTGAATATCGGAGTACAGTATGAGAAGTAGGTGGTTAGATATTGTCAAACTATTAGATATTGTAAAACACAGATTAATATTACAAACAAGGTTAATTTTACAAACCGGCTTCGGTTTCAATAGTCTGTCCAAGCAAAGAAGAGACTCTCTGGCAAGATGGGAGAATGACTCAAGCTCTGTCAATATTGGCTCAAAAATTATCATTTTTATCTCAAATTGTAGGAACCAATTTGATCTACTTTTAAGACCACATTTATAATTCTTGAAAAAATATTAACCAAGCTGGAGTCATTTTCCCATCTTTGCAGAGGGTCTTTTTTGCTTGGACCGACTTTATGCGATCATCAATCTCTGGCGAGAAAATTATGTACAGTAGATTGCAAATTATTGATAATTTTATATGTTTATAATCTATAAATTCGTATAATTTGTAGAACTTGTAAGTTGTAACAACTTGTACTAGTTTGCTGAGCCGAATCAATATTAGCGAATCCGATGTAGTAGTAGTAGATGAACACAGGTAATACCATAGCTATAGTCTGTTAAAGCAAAGAAGATTGAGCCTCTGGCAAGATGAGAAAATGACTCCAGCTCGGTCAATATTGGTTAAAAATTATTGATTTGGTCTCTACTGTAGGAAACATTCTGATCTACAATATAAGACCAAATCAATAATTTTTTAACTAATATTGACCGAGCTGGAGTCATTTTCCCATCTTGCCTGAGGCTCTTCTTTGCTTGGTCAGACTATAAATACTGTATCACTTATTGCAATCAGTTCGGTCTTTAATGTTGTAGTTATTATCAGATTAGCCCACTCTTGAACGATTCTAACTCTAGAAATGCGCTTAGGCTACTTTCTAAGATAGTTTACGTTAGCGCAACCTGATTCTAGTAGACTCCAAAAAACTGGCGTATGGCTGATGATTGTTACCAATGATCAGCTCTGTCAGGGCAGTCGGCGAGCGGTCTGTGAGATCATAACATCACGTCGTGAATGATATCAACTTGGGAGTCAAACGGTTTTCGTCTCTCGTAGACCGTCTTTGGACTGTTCTGCGAGAGCTATCATGGATAAAAGAGATTAGACAGCTGCCAGTTTTGTTAACGCAACCTGATTACTTGTATAGTCTGTCCAAGCAAAGAAGAGCCTGTGACAAGATGAGAAAATGACTCTAGCTCGGTCAATATTGGTTAAAAAATTATTGATTTGGTTTCAAATTGTAGATCTGAATGTTTCCTACAATTTGAGATCAAATTCATAATTTCTGAACCAATATTGATCGAGCTGGAGTCATTTTTTCATCTTGCCAGAGGCTCTTCTTTGCTTGGACAGACTATAACTGACAACCACAGGAAAGTATGTTCTACAGTCTGTCCAAGCAAAGAAGACCTTCTGGCAGGATGGGAGAATGGCTCAAGCTCGGTCAATATTGGTTCAAAAATTATCAATTTGATCTCAAAGTGTAGGAAACAATTTGATCTACTATTAAGACCACATTTTATGATTCTTGAACAAATATTGACCAAGCTGGAGTCATTTTACCATCTTGTCAGAGGGTCTTCTTTGCTTAGACAGAATATACTACAAGGTAATTTCAATTGAACGTTTTAACCAATGTTACTGTTGGGAAAGTGTCTAGTTCGAACATACGTCTGAGAAATGCTGCCACTATATTACACTCTATTTAATGTAATTTCCTATTTAGGATACGTTAAATTCTCTATCTTATACATGTTACTCGAAGTAGGGAGATACATCAATTAGACTTTTAAACCGATAATGATAACCAAGGTTCACGAGGTAACCAAGATTCGTGGGAAAAGAGAGAGCTTACAAATAATTATTATTCTTACAATGATAATAATCAGTTTGTAAAAAGAGCTTACAAACAATATTCTTGCAACAAAATTGTAATAATCAAGCTGTAAATAGTAATGGATATTACCAGGATATATTTTCATGTATGAATAAGAGTAGTCTAGGCCTAATAATACCAGCATAAATAAAATTTAATGTGGGAATTTTTTATGGTATTAAATGGAAGAAGAATGTATTATATGCTTCAATGAATGTCAGTACAATAATATCCAATCGAAAGTACTCGTATACTGATAATTTATATAGTTGAATATAGTTAACTGAAAAAATAAGTCACTGATAAATTGAATATACTTAACATCAATGGAACTCAATTTCTGAAATAATAGAAGCCTAATGTGTATTATGAATTAAATATTCTATTTATTATTTAGGATATTGCTGTGAATTTCTGTATTGATAAAATGGAAATTTTGCCGAATAAGGCTGCCTGCCCACGGTATTAGATTCTCTTACGATAAGACAGTTTAAAACAACTCCCTTTCATGAACGGATGATAGCATGATACAAGTATCAAATGATACAAGTATCAGGACATGATACAAGTATCAAATGGTAAATATATCGGACCTATAGTTTGAAACCTGATTCAATATCTTCCAAATTTGTTCATTTATAATCTCCCTTAACCATTGAATTTACAGTTAGGATTGATCGTATCAAGGCGGAAGATATGCAACCCGCAATATCTTACAATAAATACATTTACAATTTTGTAAACCCCTATTAATGGCGTAATCTTGAACGGATTTCAAAAATATTCTAACATAACATTTCTAGACCTTAGACGAGCCTGCCCACCAAATATCAACATTTTCTACCGATTAGTTATCGAAAAAATTGGGAAAACTTTGATCAACTATAGAAAAACTCAAGTATTTGGCGTATCGTTACGAAGTTTCAAAAAACCTTTCTTAGCGCGCATCTAAACGTCCAACTGAACATGCCTGCCAAATTTGAACGCATTCGGTTCAGTGGATCTTTAGTTCTGGTGATGGATGAATGAATGAATGAATTAGTGCCATATCGCTTTTATAGATATAGATTGATCAACTTGTGTATGTCCTAGGAATGAATTGCACTGGTTAAAAGCATACCAGACTGGTTATAAATAAAGTTACCAATCCAATATTTCTATATGGTTTAGTCACCACGAAGTTGAAACTTCTCTTCAATGTTCAATCCACATGGATTTATCGATCTTTCCCAGGTGTTCCTCATTCAATCAGGATATGAATTTCAAACCACTTCTACAACGAAAGTTTTTCACCAAAGAATAACCTCTGCAGCTCGAGGATTCGATAAAAATCACGTCCTCTCCCAAGAAGATAACAAAGATTTTTGGAAGTTTCATGTTGATGTTTGGTTTGGTTATAAGGGGACGTGAGCTGATGTTCTACACAAAGTTTTGTAAGTTCTTGCACAGGATATTGAAATCAAGACGTCTTTTCAGGTTTGGCATATTGATCGCTCATGGAACAGACTAACTTTCATGGAGTTTGTTAGCTAAGTTGGTTGCAGGTTGTGGTGTAATATTTACTATAACCGTCGTTTTCATTATAATAGGCAACTTACTGAGGTAAGGATATCAGTAGAATGGCTTAGATTCGCCTGTCTCTTGTAAGTAATGTATAACCTACTAACAGCTAATTGTGAAGCATATATTGTTTCTTTTGATTTTAAAAACATCACTCAGGCATAGATAAATAATGGAAACTATAATATTGACAAATTTACGAGGCCGACTAACTTTTATACTCTTACTAGCCGGCAGGCTCGCTTCGCTCGCCTTCTCCGCCTAGCCAGGGGGCTCCGCCCCCTGGACCCCCGACAGAATCAGCAGTGTCAATGAGTCAAACAGGCTCGCTTCGCTCGCCTGCATGACCTCTGTCAGTGTAAGCTGAGACAAACAGTCTCGCTTCGCTCGCCTGCAAATTCCGTTCAGAAGGGATTCAAAACTTATTGAACACAGCATTCCTAGACCTAATCTGGACCTGTACACCAAATTTCGACATTTTCTACCAATTTATTCTCGAAAAATCCAAGAAAAACTCTGAAAATTCCGGAAAATAGTAAAACGCTGATATTGACTGTAACCTTGGGAACTATATCAGACATAGTTTGAAACTCGATTCAATATCTTCCAAATTAGCTTATCTATAATCTTGCTGAACCATTAAATTTACAGTAAGGATTGCTCGTATCAAGGCGGAAGATATGCAACCCGCAAAACATCTACAATTTTAAAAAACCCGATTACTGGCGTAATCTTGAACGGAATTCAAAAATATCCTAACACAAGATTTCTAGACCTTATCTGAAAATACCTACCAAATATCAACATTTTCTACCGATTGGTTCTCGAAAAAATTGAGAAAACGCCGAAAAACTATATAAAAACTAAAATATTTGGCGTATCCTTGAAAAGTTCCTAAAATCCGTTCTTAGCGCGCGTCTAAACGTCCAACTGAACATGCCTGCCAAATTTGAACGCATTCGGTTCAATGGATTTTTAGTTCTGGTGATGAATCAGTCAGTCAGTCAGTGCCATTTCGCTTTTATAGATATAGATACTAACACTAATAATTGTAATTTTCATATCTTCAAGAATATTCTTCGAATTTATGCTTTGTTGAATAATGTTAAATTAATTGAATTGCTGTATAAACTACCATTCTCTGTACTCCTATTCACAATCGTGAACATAGAATTTATCTAGAAATTTCTGAAAAAGGAAACTAAATTCTAGAATTAATAGAGGTTTTGAAAGTCAATCTGATCGTATATCTATGAAAGGCTAGGATAGCAGACTCGTTGACATTACATACATTGATTTATGTAAATAGTCTAGTTCTAGTATTTTTATTTTTTGTTTCGAACACTCCCAATATATGAAATGTGTACTCACATACTAAGAACTCAATCCCATGAGTCATATCAATGAAAAGTAAACCCTGAAAGGATTAAAGAAATGAGAGAAGTCTACTACTGATAGTCTGTCCAAACAAAGAAGACCCTCTGACTAGATGAGAAAATGACTCCAGTTCGGTCAATATTGATTCGAAAATTATTGATTTGGTCTCAATCGTAGGAAATATTCTGATCTACAATTTGAGACCAAATCAATATTTTTTGAACCAACATTGACCGAGCTGGAGTCATTTTCTCATCTTGCTAGAGGCTCTTCTTTGCTTGGACAGATTATGCCTTTAAGACTTTCTTATCATCTTAAGACTTCTTATCATGATCTTTCATCTTATGAGAATATTAAATATTATAAATTTTATATATTATTATATTACTATTATTATTATATATTACTATATAATTTTATATATTATAATTATAAATTTTATAATCTACTTTTTTTGAATAGTTATCGAGCTCTGTAGCAATCTTCCCATTTCAAACCAACCAACGAGCAAAAAAGTAGTCTTAACATGTAAAAAGCGACATTCTACTCTTGTTTCACCGGTGTTTCGTGTTCAAGTTTCTGCGCGTTCTAATTTGCGTCTAATTTAATTTGCGTTCCAATTCGCATATGCAGTTGATCTTGCAATTAGTTTTAATCCGGTCATGACATTGCCGAACTGTGTTGCAAGCGGAAGCTCCCATCCGGATGCTGTTTCAGACTGTCCAAGCATAGAAGACATTCTGGCAAGATGGGAAAATGACACCAGTTCGGTCAATATTGGTTTGAAAATTATAAATTTGGTCTCAAATTGTAGATCAGTATTTTCCCTACAATTTAAGACCAAATTCATAGTTTTTGATCCAATATTGACCGAGCTGGAGTCATTTTCACATCTTGCCAGAATGTCTCCCTTGATTGGAAAGACTATCCTGCATTGCATGTTTTATTTTATGTTAATCATGATAATTTGCTCGCTTGTCTCACACTGTGATTCACACTGTGTCTGTTTCAGCTTATAACAAGATAATAAATATCTACGATGATAAAATAATATCAGATGTGATATGTGATAATATGTGAATACATATACATATACAATCATACATACAGATGTGAATACAGAATATCAAAAAAATATACATATATATCTTATATGTAAATAGCTTACATTACGGCAAGAAACAGACGAAACCGCCTAACTTTTTGGCGTCAGCTATAGGTTATACAATTACATACAGATGTGAATACAGAATATCAAAAAAATATACATATATATCTTATATGTAAATAGCTTACATCACGGCAAGAAACAGACGAAACCGCCTAACTTTTTGGCGTCAGCTATGGGTACTTCATCATATTATATGTATTCATTTTCACTGCTCAAATAACTACCGTACTTGATTTCACTGTACTTGAACACTGAACACTGTTCACTGTACTTGAAGGTTCTCTTGATAAAAAATTTCCGCCAGCAGATGGCAGTAGCAATAGGATGACTTGCATCGATTTCCATTGGACACGCCTTCAAGCTCCGCCTTCGCTCTGACTAGCCAACGACATCGGTTCGAAAAGTTCTCAAATTCGACCAGTAGATGGCAGCAGTTGTCGGGTGATGTTTCGGATTCGACTTGGACACGCCTTCATGCCCCACCAGCTCTTTTCTGATTGGTCGACAGTGTTTCGCGAGCTCTGCCTTAGAAAATGGATGCTAGCGAGAAAATGGTGGATGGTATATCATTCACACAACAGAGCGCCGATTGGATATTCACTATCTTACGCTAATATATTCAATTTATTCATTCAAGTTAGTACTTGAAGGTTCTATTTATTTGTAGAATTTATAATATAAATTATGAATTTATAATATATGAATATATTATATTCAGTGTTACTTCTATCGTATCACTTAGGACTACTAGACTAATGTAATGCTGCAAGAAATGAGATGGAAATATGATTTCCTATTTTTATCTTATCATTATCTCATTTCATTCATTCTATCACATCATATTTCATACGATGAATACAATGATATAGATCTCATAATCTTGATATACCGTCGAGAAGTTGTTAAAGCACTGGCGGCTCGTACCCACGAAACAGGTGAAGTGCCCGTATCTTTTACTGTACAGCACTTCACCTATTTCGTGGGCACGAGCCGCCAGTGTGTTAAAGTAATATTGTGGTAGTCATCCATATTAAATTAAATATCTTGTATTCTCATTAATAACGTCATATAATGCCGGAAAGTTGTTTAAAAACCTACAACAGTTCAGGAGAAATATTATGGAAAGTTTCAATCAAATCAAATCAAATTTTATTGTTCACATCATCAGTAAATTACATTATAAATAATAGTGTACACCACAACAATAATCAACTCATAAATTCAAAAAAAACATTCTACATTAATTTATATCTAATTACAATATTCATAATAATAAGCTATACATAATTATTTATCTATAATATGACTTGAATTAAGTAAATATAATCTCCTTAATTTAATTATCTTGATTGATTTTGAGAGGCTACTCTTTTAGATAATTAAAGGAGTACCTCATGTATTATAGAGTGATGAAAACAAAGTACTGTTCACAAAGTGCTTCGTGAAGCCCATGTCTGTAAACAGAAAAAGAATCGGATATTAATATTAATAGCCTATCACCAAACTGCCTAACGTTTTCAACAAGTCAGGTATTCCAACTCTCATTCAATGCTGTAATCATAGCCTTATGCGTTTCTACTTGTCTATGTCCACACTTTGTTAATTTTTAAATTAACACAAGGAATCGCTGTCCGCTTTTGGTCGTTTTTGTGTGCTACCCAGCATGCCTCCAATGCTATAAAACATCATCCATCGATCCATCATGCTGTGCAGCACTTGGAATCGACCAACTGTGGACATACTCGTATACCTTACTGCTAATGCGTTATAGTGGATTAAATGAACAAATAACTTTTGAAGGCCCAAGCCTATTCAATGGGATACAGATCAATTAAAATTCGACCTAGCTCGCTCATAATGATTATTTATACTGTTTGGTCTCTTCTAGTAGGCCTACTCTTTGGTCGCGAAGTATAATAAGCTTACCACATCTTTTTGTGATGAGTATTCCAAGCTTCCCAAAATCTTTTAAGAACATTCCGCTTCTTCTCAATGAGATATTGATGACTGGCGGCTCCTGTTAAGTCTTTCTTATTCAGATTTATGTTAATAACTTTGAAAAAACTGTCATTGAATTCAAACAATGTCCGCAAAGGCCAAACAGTGGAGATTGACGTAATATTTCCAGAAGCAAATGATGTCTCTGTCTTTACAGAAAATAACTTATTCGTTGAAACGTTTTGAAATGTTTCTCCCATCATTGGACCTAATGTATGGTTTGTAAGATTATAGGATCAATTTCAAATTGATATGTGTTGTGAAATGATTAAACAATTCTACCGTTACAATGCAAATTAAAAAGAAAATATTTCCTTATTAGACGGAGTTAGGACTAGGAAGTCCTCTCGACCACTCAATTCCAAATTTTGAGGATTGATTTTCCATCTTTTCCAACGTAAAAAGTCTACTGAAATCATTTTAAATAATTTTGAAATCCATTATAACGTGTAATTGCATAGCATTCCAATTATGAACAAGAGAAGAGCTATTTACTATACAATCCAATTATAAGATGAGAGGAATAAGTTGTATTCAATTAATTATTCAGCTCAGTAGATTAGCCAATTAAAATCAAACTGAAACTAGTATAGGATATTGTTAATTATATGATTTTTCAATTACAAACAATTACTATAGTCTGTCCAAGCAGAGAAGACACTCTGGCAAGATGAGAAAATGACTCAAACTCGGTCATTTTTTGTTCAAAAATTATCAATTTGATCTCAAACTGTAGGAAACAATTTGATCTACTATTAAGATCACATTTACAATTCTTGAACAAATATTGACCAAGCTGGAACCAATATTAACGGAGCTGGAGTCATTTTCCCATCTTGCCAGAGGGTCTTCTTTGCTTGGACAGACTCGTGAACATCATATATTCTGTCCAAGCAAAGAAGAGCCTCTGGCAAGATGGAAAAATGACTCCAGCCTGGTCAATGTTTGTTCAAGAATTTTGAATGTGGTCTTGAAAGTAGATCTAATTTTTTCCTACAATGTGCGATCAAATTGATAATTTTTGAACCAATAGTGACCTAGCTGGAGTCATTTTCCCATCTCGCCAGAGGCTCTTCTTTGCTTGTTCAGACTATAATATGATGATGTTCACGATTATTCACAATTAACAATTACAATTACAATTAATTGTAATAGTGAATGAATTGCAAAAAAATGAAAATTAATTCTATATCTATAAAAAAATATGCTTATGGCTTTTTTTGTGGGGAGCTACCCATAAGGGTAGGTTCCACTTGCCTTGGTCACAATTTGGTCACCCATCCGAAATCAGTCCAAGTGTTTGTGACTTAACATTACAATCACCTAGCAACCGTTTCACTGAACAACCAGACACACCACACAATATCTATATCTATGAAGTTTGATGAGACACGGTTAAATTGTAATAATTGATAAAAAAGGAGCCTAAATGATACCTATATAGCCTAGATAATCAGCTATATAGTATGATATGGTATGGTCTGAATAATCAATACACTAATAGATTTGAACACCGAAAATCATCCACAAGCTTTTCAATTTGATTAGGCTAATAGATTTGAACACCAAAAATCATCTACGTGATTTTCCAACTTTAAACTTTACCCTTCATGTTCCTATTGATCGGTTCTCCTCTTTTGCTAATTTGGACATTGCTGAGCTTACAGCATAGTTTCTTATTCACAAGGATCAACACTAAATTGATTGAAGACCAAAATATTGTTATTGGTTACCTTAGCCTGAAATCTTTGAATCAATTAAACTTATTCAATTAACTTTGACTCAATTAAACTTATGAGGACGGCTCAAAGGTTGTCATCAATACTCGTTCTCATCCAGAGTGTATGCAAATATTGAAGATCTTAATTATTAAAAAAACAATTGTCATTAATATTGTCTTAGTCCTCACTCAGTGTGTGCCAAAAAAGCCAATATTGAAGATCCCAATTATTGCAAAACTTCGACTGAGTCGTTGTCTCTGATTCATCCCTGAGTTGGCGTGATCAATCGACACATGTTAGCAATTTGCAACAGAGTTTTTCGAGGAATGCATCAATTGAGACAAATCAAGAGATGCATTACAAGGTCAGTGTGAGTGACATTGACATTGGTTAGTGTTCTAATTTTTGCGTTTCTCTTCAACTGCAATTCAAACGAATTGAATGTGATGTTGCAGTGGTCTTCAATTTATGCTGCTCTTTATATGGAGTTTTTTAGGATGTATTACAGTCTGTCCAAGCAAAGAAGACCCTCTGGCAAGATGCGAAGATGACTCCAGCTTGGTCAATATTTGTTCAAGCATTATGAATGTGGTCTTAATAGTGGATCAAATTGTTTCCTACAATTTGATGTCAAATTGATAATTTTTGAACCAATATTGACCGAGCTTGAGTCATTTCCCTATTTTGACAGAGGGTCTTCTTTGCTTGGACAGACTATAACTTCTCAGGCTGAATTCTCACAGCAACAAATAAAATATTTCCATACAACCATAAACTTACTACTATTATTATATCATAATCCTACATATAATGATATCTTAATCTAAGTAGATTGTCTTCGATAAATGTCTAAGAATCTTGAGACATAATTTCTTTCCTGTTATTTCGTAGCGGACTCATGAAGATACAAATATAAAATAATTTCCTATGTAAAATTAGTCGAAACATTCAACGAAACCAGTTAGAATATTCATAAAATTCATCAATATAGAAGTTTTAATAATAATTATTATTATGGTAAACTGCAATATCTAATAACTCTTCAATCTAGAAGTTTTTAACTCGAACGGGTATATTATAATGTAGACGGATTGGTTGTTAATATCACACCATCTTTCATGGAATTGAGCGCATCACACAGTGAGGCCCCTAGGGCTCCCATATAATTACTAAAGAATGATGACACTACAAAATATTTATGTCAATATTATTGTATTCCAAGAAACCATTACATGACAGGGAATATTTTGAAACTTTCTACTGATGGTTAAATAGATATAATATAACATTATATTTAATAATAATAAAAATTTAATTTAATGTTATATAATAATATAACATTTAAATAGCTGATAATTTGAACTTGTACTATTATTCAACTTCTATTGATAATGAATATTATAATATGCTTTTATTTTTATATTGAAAATTGTTTGCAATGTACATGTAATTCATAACGTTAGATCAAATTTTGATTGTTGTATAAAAGTTTTATCATGATGTTGTTTTCAATTTATGTAGAATTTTACTGGTTCGTTTTTTATGTTTTATAATGTTTTTTGATGTTTTAATTTAATGTTATAATAATAATATAACAATTGTAAATCATTCTAATGTTCATTCTGGTACAGAATCATGGTCTGTGACCACACAGGTCAAACTTTCTCAGAGAGAATAGAATATAAATTTTTATAATTTTAGTCTCTCTGCACTTTTGACAGTCAGCTTGAACATGTGACCTGTTTGGCCACGAAACCATGCTCCAGCTGTAATCAAAATAAACGGTGGAATAATATAAACAATTACCATGTGTTTTTTTTATCATACATCATTTATAATTATCGATGAGCTGAAATCTAATCATTCTTACATAATTCTTCGCTCGCCTTCTCCGCCTAGCCAGGGGCTCCGCCCCTGGACCCCCGACAGTATCAGCAGTGTCAGTGAGTCAAACAGGCTCGCTTCGCTCGCCTGCATAAGCTCTGTCAGTGTAAGCTGAGACAAACAGGCTCCCTTCGCTCGCCTGCAAATTCCGTTCAGAAGGGATTCAAAACTTTTTGAACACAGCATTTCTAGACCTAATCTGGACCTGTTCACCAAATTTCGATATTTTCTACCAATTTATTCTCGAAAAATCCAAGAGAAACTCTGAAAATTCCGAAAAATTGTAAAACACTAATATTAAGCGTAACCTTGGAAACTATATCGTACATAGTTTGAAACTTGATTCAATATCTTCCAAATCAGTTTACCAGTCTATAATTTCGCAGTACCATTGAATTTACAGTAAGGATTGGTCGTATCAAGGCGGAAGATATGCAACCCGCAATACATCTATAATTTTGAAAAACCTGATTACTGGCGTAATCTTGAACGGAATTCAAAAATATCTTAACACAATCTTTTCTAGACCTTATCTGAACCTGCCCACCAAATACCAACATTTTCTACCGATTGGTTCTCGAAAAAAATTAGGAAAAGGCCGAAAAACTCTAGAAAAACTAAAATATTTGGCGTATCCTTGAAAAGTTTTTGGAATCCTTTCTTAGCGCGCGTCTAAACGTCCAACTGAACATGCCTACCAAATTTGAACGCATTCGGTTCAGTGGATTTTTAGTTCTGGTGATGAATGAATGAATGAATGAATCAGTCAGTCAGTGCCATTTCGCTTTTATAGATACAGATTTGACTGAGTCGTTGTTAATGTTGTAGAGTCGTTCCATAATAAAATAAAACAAATATAATAAAATAAAATAAAACAATTGATATTGTTGATATTATTCTAATGTTCATTCTGGTACAGAACCATGGTCCGTGACCACAGGTCAAACTTTCTCAGAGAGAATAGAATATAAATTTTTATATTTTATTCTCTCTGCACTTTCTGACAGTCAGCTTGAACATGTGACCTGTTTGGCCACGAAACCATGCTCCAGCTGTATCAATATAAACGGTAGAATAATATTAACAATTACCATGTGTTTTATTTCATCATACCTAACATTTATAATTATCGATGAGCTGCAATATCTAATCATTCTTCCATCATTTATAACTCTTTCAAGATGTATTTCGTGTGTTTTTGTGCGGTAGATCTTCTTATACCTAGCACAACAAATAAATCAATCAATCAAACTTCTTGAAAGTTTAAAGATTGATAATAAATTCATAGCTTTTCTCATAGAAATAGAAATTGATTGTATAGATTACAGATTGATTGAGAATTCATAGCTTTTCTCATAGAAATTTATAGAAATAGTAATTGAAAATTTTCAATAATGATCTGTGAAAAGTTGTTCCCCAACATAAATAACATTAATTTGAAAAATATATATAAACACTTTTTCAAATGCACAAAAAAATCATATAAAATTCTGAAATTTTTAACGAAATCGAGTCCAAGAACATAGAGACTTTGGAGTTGAAAGGCAGAAAATTATAAGAACATACTTGTGTACATCTTATAACCACATATGCTTTTGAAAATCAAGTGATAAAGTTCGCTTAACATCTGATTCACAAATAAACACATCAAAATTCTTTAACTTCAAATTTTATTTATTCAATTAAAAAACTAAGTAACACCGAATTCAATGGAAATGTTGGTCAAATTGTAGTGTCGGAAGGTACCAAACAACTAGTGAAAACTAGAACTCTCAATGTAGCCTATGAGCCGAGATATAATCGAAAATATATGGCGTGTTAAGAGATATTTATTTGTTTTCTAGATTCCTCGCTAGATAGAGTAACTAGATAAAAAGTGTATAATAGAATACATTCGAACATTACATAGGCTCAGAAACAACTCCCCAATGTAATGTCGCGTAATCCATTTTCTGAAACCAAATCCGTGACCTACATTGAGTATGGGACATCAGCCGTGAAACAGCGTCTTCCTGGGACTGGCGGCTAGAGCCCTCGAACCAGGTGAAGTGCTGTGCAGTAAAAGATACGGACACTTCACCTGTTAGGTGGATACAAGCCGCCAGTGCTTCCTGGGCGTATTATGTTTTTGTAACATTACAGTGTCTCGACATGCGTGTACATAGGCTGAGACAAGGAAATAGAATCTGCGTATTTTCACAGCCTGTAACAGCATTATCTTCATTCCTGAGTCAGTTTCTGTCTGGTCGAGCTAAGAAGACATTCTGACAAGATGGGAAAATGATTTCAGCGCGGTTGCTATTGGTTCAAAAAATTGTAACTTTGTAGTCTCAAATTGTAGGAAACATTCAGATCTACAATTTGAGTCCAAATTTATAATGATGGATCAATATTGGTCGAGCTGGAGTTATTTTCCCATCTTGCCAGAATGTCTTCTTTGCTTGAACAATCTATACTACTGCTATTCTTGGTGTTGCAAATAGAATTTGAGTTCTCAGTTTCTCACAGTATTACATTTTTTGTCTTACATTATTCTTTTTTTACATTCCGTTTCTTACTTTTGATCTCTTAATATTCTTCATTCTAGAAAAAAATGATGTTATATGACGAAGTGGAATAGCCTTTGGTTTGGGTCTCCCCCAATCTTCTTATCATTATTCTTCATATTCTTATCATTATTCTTCATCTCTTATTCTCCTTCTCCTTCTTCTTCTTCTTCTTCTTCTTCTTCTTCTTCTTCTTCTTCTTCTTCTTCTTCTTCTTCTTCTTCTTCTTCTTCTTCTTCTTCTTCTTCTTCTTCTTCTTCTTCTTCTTCTTCTTCTTCTTCTTCTTCTTCTTCTTCTTCTTCTTCTTCTTCTTCTTCTTCTTCTTCTTCTTCTTCTTCTTCTTCTTCTTCTTCTTCTTCTTCTTCTTTTTCTTCTTCTTCTTCTTCTTCTTCTTCTTCTTCTTCTTCTTCTTCTTCTTCTTCTTCTTCTTCTTCTTCTTCTTCTTCTTCTTCTTCTTCTTCTTCTTCTTCTTCTTCTTCTTCTTCTTCTTCTTCTTCTTCTTCTTCTTCTTCTTCTTCTTCTTCTTCTTCTTCTTCTTCTTCTTCTTCTTCTTCGACTTTCACTAACATCCTCTCAACTGTCGGCGGATATGTCTCAATACTATCGTTCGTGCAAGCTGCTAAGAAGAACCGTCGTACAATATAAATTGTATGCAAGATGGAAAAATGACTCCAGCTTGGTCGATATTGTTTCAAAGATTATAAATTCGGTCTCAAATTGTAGATCAGAATGTTTCCTACAATTTGAGACCAAATTAAAAATATTGATCGATAGGCCACTCCTATAGTTTCTATTTTTAAATTCAAATATTTGAAACAATATTGACCGTCCTGGAGTCTTTACCACATCTTACCAAAATGTCTTCTTCGCTTTGATAGACTATAAGCCCCTTTGTATCTAGTCAACTTTCTTCTTTTCGATTTTCACATGCAGCAAATAATAATAGTTCTAGTTTACCAATAGTAGGTTGACAGTAGATCTATTTTAGATGCATAGTATAGTACTAGCCGACAGGCTCGCTTCGCTCGCCTTTTCCGCCTAGCCAGGGGGCTCCGCCCCCTGGACCCCCGACAGTATCAGCAGTGTCAGTGAGTCAAACAGGCTCGCTTTGCTCGCCTGCATAGCCTCTGTCAGTGTACTGTCAGTGTAAGCTGAGACAAACAGGCTCGCTTTGCTCGCCTGCAAATTCCGTTCAGAAGGGATTCAAAACTTTTTGAACACAGCATTTCTAGACCTAATCTGGACCTGTTCACCAAATTTCGACATTTTCTACCAATTTATTCTCGAAAAATCCAAGAAAAACTCTGAAAATTCCGAAAAATAGTAAAACGCTAATATTAAGCGTAACCTTGGGAACTATATCGGACATAGTTTGAAACTTGATTCAATATCTTCCAAATTAGTTTATCTATAATCTCGCTTAACCATTGAATTTACAGTAAGGATTGGTCAAGGCGAAAGATATGCAACCCGCAATACATCTGCAATTAAAAAAAAAATGATTACTGGCGTAATTTTGAACGGAGTTCAAAAATATCTTAACACAACATTTCTAGACCTTATCTGAACCTATCTACCAAATATCCACATTTTCTACCGATTGGTTCTCGAAAAAATTGAGAAAACGCTGAGAAACTATAGATAAACTTAAGCTAGGCGGAGAAGGCGAGCGAAGCGAGCCTGCCGGCTAGTCTTGAATATAGCTGAAGCCAGAGAGTTGGACAATTTCGTCTATTTCTTGTACGTGAAGTGTAGTAAACTAACAGCTATTGTGAAGCATCTATTGAATCTTTTGATTTAAAAAACATCATTTGTTGAGTCGTTGTGAAGGTGATTTAAATGAAAAGACAAAGATATTGTCAAACCCCAGATTTATTAAGAATCGAGATACCGCTTTCGGTTGCAATCAATCTCATCATTATCAATCTCTGGTAAACTAAAACTCAAAGTAAACTTAAAGAGTAGCAGTATTTATACTAACGGACAACCACAGCTATTGGTTGACGCTTCAACTTCAACCAATCACAATTGGAGAACGTCTCCCATTGGCCATTATATCTTTCATCACAGAGAAGGGATTGGTTTTCCGTCCTCAGTGCTTTTATGAACCGCTAATCGGGGAGGAGCTTGACTAGGTCAATGGAGGACGTTCACTGTGATTGGTTCAAGCGTCTACCAATAGGGGTGCTTGACTGTTTCTCCTGCTCTTTACTGTTGTTCTAGTTTACCAGAGATTGATAATGGTTTAGTAACTGAAACCTGTATCTCGATATGTAATAAATCATTGGTTTGACAATATACTTTCTCTCAATCTAATTCAAAAACATAATCTAGACACAG
This sequence comes from Sogatella furcifera, assembly GCA_017141385.1. Classification (NCBI taxonomy): domain Eukaryota; kingdom Metazoa; phylum Arthropoda; class Insecta; order Hemiptera; family Delphacidae; genus Sogatella; species Sogatella furcifera. The sequence continues at coordinate 701,994 of CM029550.1, read as the reverse complement.
ATAAACGACCACTGGCGGCTCGTGCCCACGAAACAGGTGAAGTGCTGTACAGTAAAAGATACGGGCACTTCGCCTGTTTCGTGGGTACGAGCAGCCAGTGTAAACGACAACTCTAATTGACAACATGAGCTGTTGAAGCGCACAAGGAGCAGACGAAACCGCCTGACTTTTCGTGTCAGCTGTACCTTTTTGAACGAAGATTGAACAGGGGACAAACCTCTTGATAAATAAAACGTTCTTGTGGCAAAATTCTTTTCCAATATTGTTCAGTTACTTATGAATCTACATACATGCAGTTGACAGCAAGGAAGTGAATAAAGTCTTCGTGGATTATTCCGTTCAGGATTTTCGATGGCATTGGCTCAACGCCAAACAATGACAGAAACTGAATGGAAGAACATTGCAAGAGAAGAATTGAATAAAATGCCAGAGTGGGACTTGAACAACATTTCAAGCTTAGTTTACGCTAAAAGGTTAAGCGGTTTCGTCTGTATCTTGTACGTAATGTAACCTACTAACAGCTGATGTAAAGCATATATTTAATTTTAAAAAATCATCTAACTGACAATATCAGCTGTTGGAACGCCAAAGGAGCAGATGGAACCACCTAAATTTGCCATCAGCTTGACAGTGACTATAGAATACTATTTCTAGCTGTATACTATTTAAGTAGCTGTTTCTAAATAGATATAGTGGATATATATATATATATATATATATATATATATATATATATATATAATAGTATTCAGGGTCTCTTTTATTGGAGAGGAGGAGGGGTTAGATTATAATGTCAGTTTATTGTATAGTCTGTCCAAGCAAAGAAGACATTCTGGTAAGATGGGAAAATGAGTATATCTCGGTCAATATTAGTTCAATAATCATAAATTTGTTTTCAAATGATAGATCAGAATGTTACTTACAATTTAAGACCAAAGTTATAATTTTGAACCAATATTGACCGAGCTGGAGTAATTTTCCCATCTTGCCAGAATGTCTTCTTTGCTTGGACAGGCTTCAACTGACATTGATTGATTTTTAGCGTGAAGGTGAACTGATAAACAAACAGACTTCGATGTCCTTAATTTGAATCGACTTAGAAGAAATCTTCTTAGCTTGTTAATGGTCAGAAAGTATTAGCCTATATAGGAGTGAATAGGTAATTCTTCTATAGTACATAAAGGAATGATGAATAGTTCCTCCATGGTATTATATTAAAAAATACTGGTGAGTCACAAAAATCCTGCGGCTATGAGAGTACGATAGAACATAGAAAGCATTATTCTCCATTCATACCACTGGCGACTTGTACCCGCGAAACAGGTGAAGTGCCCGTATCTTTACTCTATAGAACTTCACCTATTTCGTGGACACGAGCCGCCAGTGATTCATACCACTACAGGCAAATATAGGCTAGATCAGGGGTTCCCACCAAAATTTTCCCAAGGACCCCCTGATACATTTATTATATTTATGCGGACCCCCACTACTTCTTAAATGCACAGTTATAAAATATTTTAATCTGCCGCCAACCTCCCCCCCCCCACACTCTTGATAGTAATAAAGAATAGCAGCTAATCTGATGAAATAGTAGAGTGAAAAAATATATATCATATGCCTTGTATCTATCATCTTTTCAAATAGGTTGTCAGAATATTCAAACTTCATAGTCCAATCAGGAAGAGACAGTTTAATACTATTTTCGATTTCTTTAGACTCTGTTGGCAGGGCCCTCGCGTGGTTTTTTGGCGCCCTGTGCAAAATTTTGGGAATCATCATACTGTAATTATTATTTCATTTCCCTGCACTGGCGGCTCATGCCCACGGAACAAGCAAACAAAAAATCGGAAACTCAATAACAACAAATTTAAGATTTCAGCCATTTTCACTGCTTTACCCAATTTTCTTGAATAAAATTTGAAATAGTTCCGAATTCAGCCAGCAGATGTCAGTAGCAATAGGGTGACTTGCTTCAACTTCCATTGGACACGCCTCCAAGCTTCGCCTACGATCAAAATGGCCAAAACATCGGCTAGAAAAGTTTCTAAATTCAACCAGTAGGTGGCAGCAATGGACGGGTGATGTTTCACTTTTGACTTGGACACGCCTTCATGCCACGCCTGCTCTTTTCTTATTGGTTGACAGTGTTTCGTGAGTTCTGTCCTAGAAAATGGCTGCTAGCAAGAAAATGATGGATGATGTATCATACACAAAAACTTACACTGATTCACTATTGACGATCTTGAGCTAATATAATATTAATTCTATTTGTGTATTAAGGCTGGTGAGATTCTATCCAGTTAGTATTTGAAGGATAATTTTATATAATTTAAACTTATAGGCCAAATACTAGACTCCAATTGTTTTATGCCGTATGAAATGAGATGGAAATATGATTTCGCACTGCCATCTTATACTCATCAATTCTATTTTTTTACGATAAATATAATGAAATAGAACTCAAACTCTTAACGATCTAATATCGACCTCTTGGCAGAAAAAAGTTTAAAAAACTTCAACAATTCGTTAAAAATATTAGGGAGAAGTTCTTATCGGAAACTGGATTGTGATTGGTTGACAGAGTGTGAGGTGGTTGTCAGCCACCTCAATAGAATTAAATTAAGAGGGGCGTTTCTTGGCTTGCTTCATACATTGATCATGGTTTTTCAATTGATCAATTCATAATGATGAGTTTATGCAGAGGAAATAATTTCTTGTGGATTCAATTTTCATATTTCAATTTTCAATTTTCAATTTTTAATTTTCAATTTTCAATTTTCAATTTTCAATTTTCAATTTTCAATTTTCAATTTTCAATTTTCAATTTTCAATTTTCAATTTTCAATTTTCAATTTTCAATTTTCAATTTTCAATTTTCAATTATTTTCAATTTTCAATTTTCAATTTTCAATTTTCAATTTTCAATTTTCATTTTTAAAATTTATCAATTTTCAATTTTCAATTTTCAATTTTCAATTTTCAATTTTCAATTTTCAATTTTCAATTTTCAATTTTCAATTTTCAATTTTCAATTTTCAATTTTCAATTTTCAATTTTCAATTTTCAATTTTCAATTTTCAATTTTCAATTTTCAATTTTCAATCTTCAATTTTCAATTATTTTCAATTTTCAATTTTCAATTTTCAATTTTCAATTTACATTGATCATGGTTTTTCAATTGAAATAATGATGAGTTTATGCAGAGGATATAATTTCTTGTGGATTCAAGTTGTTGATAAAATAAGTTTTTATCAAATAGTGGAAAAATTATTCTAATAGTTGGGAACCGCTGGGCTAGATTATTCGTTTTATAGTGTACGGAACGTATTAGAACTTCAGTATTGTGCAAAAACTTGAGGCGGTTGGCTCAATGACTGTTATCGATTCTCAGCTCTGTCAGGACAGTCTGAAGCTGTCTTCGAGAGCTATAATTATTATAGCTGGGTCACTCTTGTTTCGGTGGACTCTCGCAGACAGCTTACCGACTGTCCAGAGGGAGCTGAGAATTAATAACAATAAACCGTCTTAATTTTTGGTCTGCTGTCTTCTTTGGTAATGACTGCTACACTTAGGCGAATAGCGTGGATTATTTTGCATTGCTGTATAGAACTTATTAATAATTCATTCTAATAATTCCAATTATAATGTTCTCAATGGGATTGTTTTTTACATAGAGTTTTAAATTGATATCAGAATGAATCGAGTACCCTTTTAAAAAAATATTTTCACACAGAAAGATGCTATGTGAAATAAAAATATTTTTTTAAAAAGGGTACTTGATTGTTATTTTTTAAAGTTTTAAAACGAATACAGTAGCCCTAAGAGGAAATAAGTATTTGATATCAGAATGTTTATTTCTGTCATTGTTGGCCTCATACCAGCTGACTATTCATTATTTGAAAAGTGCAGCCTAAAAATGAAAGCAAAAATCAAATTTATTGATAATGATAATGTAAAGCTCTATGGATGCCTTCAGTTGTGATTCAAGTGGGCTAACTCTGCTAGAAGGTATGAATTGAAGGAATTATGTTGATTTCATTTCATTTCATATTTCTTTATTCATAAAATTATACAATACATACAATGAATAGTGTCACTTGATGCTGTTAATATCAAGTGAACATCTTTTCATCTATTGATATCACAGTAATATTATAGTTAAATCATTGTATCATTCATTTACGAGATTATAATACCACTAGCCGGCAGGCTCGCTTCGCTCGCCTTCTCCGGCTAAGAAAAACTCCAAAAATTCCAAAACATAGTAAAACGCTAATATTGAGCGTAACCTAGGGAAGTATATCATAGTTTGAATCTTGATTCAATATCTTCCAAATTAGTTCATCTATAATCTCACTGAACCATTGAGTTTATAGTACGGTAAGGATAGATCGTATCAAGGCGAAAGATGCGGATATGCAACCCACAATACATCTACAATTTTGAAAAAATTATTACTGTCGTAATCTCGAACGGATTTCAAAAATGTTTCAACACAACATTTCTAGACCTTATCTGAACCTGCCTACCGAATATCAACATTTTCTATCGATTGGTTCTCGAAAAAATTGAGGAAGCGTCAAAAAACTCAAATATTAAATAGGATTTGAATTTGGATAACAAATGAATTGTTCTAGATATCTACTTAATCTAGTGAAATGTATACCAGACGTATGTAAAATTCAACGAAGATAGCCTAAAAGATAAAAAATAAAGCTAGTATGAACTGAGAAGATTGAATAATAATCAAGGTATTAAATTTTCAATTAAATATGATGAAATAAGTCTATTATTTTCATCTCGTATTATGGGAGGACAAAACGGAACCATTTAATAGTACACCTATCAGGCTCTATCAGATAGATAGAGATTTAGATCAATATGACCTGAACTTAAAATCTATGACCGGTTTCTCCAAGCACACTCAAATTTGAGGCACCCTCAAGTTTACTACACTTCACTACATTTCCTATACTTATCATAGAAAATGTCAGCTGTTCATCAAAATTTGAGGGTCCCTCAACTTTGAGTGTGCTTGGAAAAACCCGGCACAAGACTAATTTAGATCAATATGAGAATAGAATAGTTCCAAGTCGGTTGATACTACAATATGTTATGTATTCCTACTCATATTGTTTATTCTTATTCAAAATAAGTTAGATACGTGTTATAATATGATGTAAGTTCACATAATAATAATAATAATATGTACTTGTCTATGCTGTATGTAAGCCTACCTCATGTCATACACAAACATTTCTTTTGAACCCTTTATCAAATAACAAATTTGTTTAAATATACTGTATTTGTACGGTATAAAATTCTTACGCTGTGTGTCCAACTGTCCATCACCGGCGGCTCGTGTCCACGAAACAGGTGAAGTGCTGTACACTAAAAGGTAAGGGCACTTCATCTGTTTCGTGGGCACGAGCCGCCAGTGCATTAAGCAGGTCCGGTACTGTAGTTGGCATTTAGAGCATGGACCATCACCGCTTTTCTTTCTCACTGGCGGCTCGTTCCCACGAAACAGGTGAAGTGCCCGTATCTTTTACTGTACAGCACTTCACCAATTTCGTGGGTAAGAGCCGCCAGTGTCGTCCATGGTTCAAAATTCAAATGGTTCCAATATATATCAAATGGAACAATCAAAACTTAACATATACATTTCAATTATGATACAAGAAAATACCTTCCAACTTGACTGGTTCATTTTGTTCTCCTTCTTTAACTTCAATCATTCATTGATTGGTAGGCAGTTATCCATCTTTTTCTATCCAGATTCCAGAACTGTATTTTTCAGTTGGATGTAGCTCTGGATCCCTAGATCCTTGGGATCTTTGGTTCATTTATATAAGTTAAATTTTATGTATACATTTCGAATTTATGTTTTCAAATGAACTTTTTAAAAGAACTATAACTCATGTCTCCATTTGTGGAAAATGAGGTTATCTGGCGAAGTGGAACAACCCTTGGGTCTCCCCACTATTAAAAGCCACACGCTAAATGATAATTCAATGTATACTCCTGATTTCTAGCAACCTAAACTTTCATTCCAAGAATAATTTAGGATAAATTTGTGTGTTTTTTCAGTGAGAATGCAGCTGAAATGAGCGACAAGCAGTGGGCGGGGCGTTTGGTGGCCGCTGTACAAATAGTGAGTTGGTTGGCGGTCAGTGTTCTTCTCCTGAACAAGGGACTTAACAACATCAGCAATGCTTCCAAGGTCAGTTCAAGGTCAAGGTCATATTTAATTAATCCAAACTCAATAAGGTCACTGAAAGTTCGATCGTCCACAGCTGATTCAATGATCGAACAGCTGTTTAGGACTGCCGGTTCCCTCTTAACAGCTGTTCGTAACTGTCACAGTCAGAACTGATAGTGAATGTGCGATGTGGATCATTATGCATGTTTTTCCTTCAAAAATTGATTAAGAAGAGATAATAGTTATAAATTATGGTGTATGTGAAAATTGAAAATAATTGAAAATTGAAAATTGAAAATTGGGAATTAAAAATTGAAAATTGAAAATTGAAAATTGAAAATTGTAAAATTGAAAATTGAAAATTGAAAATTGAAAATTGAAAATTGAAAATTTGAAAATTTAAAATTAAATTAAAATTGAAAATTTAAAAATTTAAAATTTAAAATTGAAAATTGAAAATTGAAAATTTGAAAATTGAAAATTGAAAATTGAAAATTGAAAATTTAAAATTAAAATTAAAATTGAAAATTTGAAAATTGAAAATTTAAAATTTAAAATTTAAAATTTAAAATTGAAAATTTAAAATTTAAAATTTAAAATTTAAAAAATTTAAAATTTAAAATTTAAAATTTAAAATTTAAAATTTAAAATTTAAAATTTAAAATTTAAAATTTAAAATTTAAAATTTAAAATTTAAAATTTAAAATTTAAAATTTAAAATTTAAAATTTAAAATTTAAAAATTTAAAATTTAAAATTTAAAATTTAAAATTTAAAATTTAAAATTTAAAATTTAAAATTTAAAATTTAAAATTTAAAATTTAAAATTTAAAATTTAAAATTTAAAATTTAAAATTCAAAATTTAGCTAGAGTTTTGAATTTATTCAATGTTTTGTACAATATTATTTCAATGATAGAAAATCAGCTGATAATGCCTAACGTACTCCCCTATGCATCTCTCGCCATTACTCAGCTGTCTGAAATGAAACTGAAATCTCAACTAGCTGCTGCTGAGAAAAATGAATTGTGACCTATTCGTTTGCAGCAAATATTTGCAGCACTTTTATGCTCGTCAGGCCGCACCAGCTGATTTTCTATCATAAAAATAATAATAAATTCTAGCTTTGTTTTGGTATTTGGCTCAGGATGGGGTCCGGTCACCCCTTTTCAATGACTTCTACCCTAAAATGGGAAGGGGTAAAAATTTTTTGTTTGGTGGTTTTAATTGATACGAAATTGAGTACTAAATTATCGCATAATTTTAATTGGAATCTGGACAAAAAAAAAATTTCTATCATCATTATTTCAGAATTTAGAAGGGATGAAAAATTTCTTTTGATTGTACAAAATTAATCGAATTTAGAACTATATTATTGCATGATTTTTATTAAAAATTTGAACGAGTCGGGAACATCTTCACAGGTGTTGACAAAATTTGCAGCAAAAAGCTGCCCATGTGGCCGTAGCCTTAGAACTATTCTATTCTCATATTGATAAAAATAAGTTTTTGATATAAAATATTGTTGTAGAATATATATAAATATATATATGTATAATATAGGTTTTGATCTAATCATATTGATCTAAATAAGTCTTGATCCTAAGTTTAGGTCATATTGATCTAAATCTCTGATAGAGCCTGATAGTGTACTATTAAATGGTTCCGTTTTGTCCTCCCATAATACAAGATGAAAATAATTGACTTATTTCATCATATTTTATTGAAAATTTAATACCGTAATGATTATTCAATATTCTCAGTTCATACTTGCTTTATTTTTTATAATTTAGGCTATCTTTGTTGAATTTTACATACGTCTGGTCTACATTTCATTAGATTAAGTAGATTATCTAGAACAATTCATTTGTTATCCAAATTCAAATCCTATTTCATGAAATTGAAACAATTCAAACCTATTCCAGTTCTCTCGTTTCTCTCACCATTGCAGATTCTTCCAAAACGTAAATACAGGTAAACATCAACCTTATCAGCCCATAATAACAATAGAATCAATACGAGGTGGCGTTTTCATTTAGCTCTTCCAATTCACTGGTCAATTATCTGAGAATTAGTCGACTACGAATTCATTCAGAAAAAGAAATCGAGCATCGTGAATCCAACTTTGATGTTCAACCGTTCAACCCTTTGGAAAGAGAAAAAAAAACTTTATCTTAATCATCAATATTTTTAATAATTTTTATTCGGTATCTTTGCTATCATTGGTACCAATATTCACATTGTATAGCAATAAACTATATCGTACGAGATTTTGATATTATTTCATTCTATGAAAGCGAAATGGCACTCATTCATTCATTCACTCAGCAGAACTAAAAAACTACCGAACCGAATGAGTTCAAATTTGGCAGGCATGTTCAGTTGGACCGTTAGACGCGTACTAAGAAAGGATTTTTAAAACTTCATAGGGATACGCCAAATATTTGAGTTTTTCTATAGTTTTTTGACGCTTTCTCAATTTTTTCGAGAACCAATCGATAGAAAATGTTGATATTCGGTAGGCAGGTTCAGATAAGGTCTAGAAATTAATGTTGTGTTGAAACATTTTTGAAATCCGTTCAAGAATACGCCAGTAATCATTTTTTTCAAAATCGTAGCTGTATTGTGGGTTGCATATCCGCATCTTTCGCCTTGATACGATCTATCCTTACCGTACTATAAACTCAATGATTCAGTGAGATTATAGATGAACTAATTTGGAAGATATTGAATCAAGATTCAAACTATGTCTGATATACTTCCCCAGGTTACGCTCAATATTAGCGTTTTACTATTTTTTGGAACTTTCGGAGTTTTTCTTAGCCGGAGAAGGCGAGCGAAGCGAGCCTGCCGGCTAGTGGTATAATAATTTCGTAAATGAATGATAACAATGATTTTACTATAATATTACTGTGATATCAACAGATAAAAAGATGTTCAATTGATATTAACAGCATCAAGTGACACTATTCATTGTATGTATTGTACAATTTTATGAATAAAGAAATATGAAATGAAATGAAATGAAATCAACATAATTCTTCAATTCATACCTTCTAGCAGAGTTAGCCCACTTGAACCACAACTGAAGGCATCCTTAGAGCTTTACATTATCATCATCAATAACTTTGATTTTTGCTTTCATTTTCAGGCTGCACTTTTCAAATAATGAATAGTCAGCTGGTATGAGGCCAACAATGACAGAAATAGACATTCTGATATCAAATACTAATTTCCTCTTATTACTACTGTATTCGTTTTAAAACTTAAAAAAATAACAATCAAGTACCCTTTTTAAAAAAATATTTTTATTTCACATAGCATGTTTCTGTGTGAAAATATTTTTTTAAAAGGGTACTTGATTGATTCTGATATCAATTTAAAACTCAATGTAAAAAACAATCCCATTGAGAACATTATAATTGGAATTATTAAAATAGTTTATTGATAAGATCTATACAGCAATGCAAAATAATCCACGCCATTTGCCCAAGTTTAGCAGACATTACCAAAGACAGCAGATCAAAAATTAAGAAGGTTTATTGTTATTAATTCTCAGCTCCCTCTGGACAGTCGGTAAGCTGTCTGCGAGAGTCCGCCGAAACGATCGAGTGACCCAGCTATAATAATTATAGCTCTCGAAGACAGCTTCAGACTTTCCTGACAGAGCTGAGAATCGATAACAGTCATTGAGCCAACCGCCTCAAGTTTTTGCACAATACTGAAGTTCTAATACATTCCGTACACTATAAAACTAATAATCTAGCCCAGCGGTTCCCAACTATTAGAATAATTTTTCCACTTTTTGATAAAAAACTTATTTTATCAACCACTTGAATCCACAAGAAATTATTTCCTCTGCATAAACTCATCATTATGAATTGATCAATTGAAATACCATGATCAATGTATAAAGCAAGCCAAGAAACGCCCCTCTTAAATTTAATAATTCTATTGTTGGCTGACAACCACCTTACACTCTGTCAACCAATCACAAGTCAGTTTCCGATAAAAACTTCTTCCTAATATTTTTACCGAATTGTTGAAGTTTTTTAAACTATTTTCTGCCAAGAGGTCGATATTAGATCGTTAATAGTTTGAGTTCTATTTCATTATATTTTAGAATTGATGAGTATAAGATGGCAGTGCGAAATCATATTTCCATCTCATTTCATACGGCATAAAACAATTGGAGTCTAGTACTTGACCTATAAGTCTAAATTCTATAAAATTATCCTTCAAATACTAACTTGATAGAATCTCACCAGCCTTAATACACAAATAGAATTAATATTATATTAGCTCAAGATCGTCAATAGTGAATCAGTGTAAGTCTTTGTGTATGATACACCATCCATCATTTTCTTGCTAGCAGCCATTTTCTAAGACAAAACTCACGAAACACTGTCAACCAATGAGAAAAGAGCAGACGGGACATGAAGGCGTGTCCAAGTCAAAACTGAAAGATCACCCGTCCACTGCTGCCATCTACTGGTTGAATTTGGAATCTTTTCTAACCGTCTTTCGGCCATTTTGATCGTAGGCGGAGCTTAGAGGCGTTTGGAGCAAGTCACCCTATTGCTACTGCCATGTGCTGGTTGAATTTGGAACTATTTCAAATGTTATTCAAGTAAGTTGTGTAGAGCAGTGAAAATGACTGAAATCTTTAATTTGCTTGTGATTGAGTCTCCGATTTTTTTGTTTATTTCCAGTGAAACACTGGCGGCTCGTGTCCACGAAACAGGTGAAGTGCTGTACAGTAAAAGATACGGGATCTTCACCTGTCTTGTGGGTACGAGCCCCCAGTGCAGGGAAATGAAATAATTACAGTATGATGATTCCCAAAATTTTGCACAGGGCGCCAAAAAACCATGCGAGGGCCCTGTCAACAGAGTCTAAGACATCGAAAATAGTAATAAACTGGCTCTTCCTGATTGCACTATGAAGTTTGAATATTCTGACAACCTATTTGAAGTCAGATTATAGATTCAAGGCATATTATGATATGTATTTTTTCACTACTATTCATCAGATTAGCTGCTATTCTTTATTACTATCAAGAGTGTGGGGGGGGGGTTGGCGGCAGATTAAAATATTTTATAACTGTGCATTTAAGAAGTAGTGGGGGTCCGCATAAATATAATAAATGTATCAGGGGGTCCTTGGGAAAATTTTGGTGGGAACCCCTGATCTAGCCTATATTTGCCTGTAGTGGTATGAATCACTGGCGGCTCGTGTCCACGAAATAGGTGAAGTTCTATAGAGTAAAGATACGGGCACTTCACCTGTTTCGCGGGTACAAGCCGCCAGTGGTATGAATGGAGAATAATGCTTTCTATGTTCTATCGTACTCTCATAGCCGCAGGATTTTTGTGACTCACCAGTATTTTCTAATATAATACCATTCATCATTCCTTTATGTACTATAGAAGAATTACCTATTTACTCCTATATAGGCTAATACTTTCTGACCATTAACAAGCTAAGAAGATTTCTTCTAAGTCGATTCAAATTAAGGACATCGAAGTCTGTTATGTTTATCAGTTCACCTTCACGCTAAAAATCAATCAATGTCAGTTGAAGCCTGTCCAAGCAAAGAAGATATTCTGGCAAGATGGGAAAATTACTTCAGCTCGGTCAATATTGGTTCAAAATTATAACTTTGGTCTCAAATTGTAAGATATCATTCTGATCTATCATTTGAAAACAAATTTATGATTATTGAACTAATATTGACCGAGATATACTCATTTTCCCATCTTACCAGAATGTCTTCTTTGCTTGGACAGACTATACAATGAACTGACATTATAATCTAACCTCTCCACCAATAGAGACCCTGAATTTACACACTATTATATATATATCATATCTACTATATCTATTCAGAAACAGCTACTTAAATAGTATACAGCTAGAAATAGTATTCTATAGTCACTGTCAAGCTGATGGCAAATTCAGGTGGTTCCATCTGCTCCTTTGGCGTTCCAACAGCTGATATTGTCATTTAGATGATTTTCTACGATTAAATATATGCTTTATATCAGCTGTTAGTAGGTTACATCACGTACAAGAGACAGACGAAACCGCTTAACCTTTTAGCGTAAACTAAGCTTGAAATGTTGTTCAAGTCCCACTCTGGCATTTTATTCAATAATTCTTATCTTGCAATGTTCTACAATTCAGTTTCTGTCATTGTTTGGCGTTGAGCCAATGCCATCGAAAATCCTGAACGGAATAATCCACGAAGACTTTATTCACTTCCTTGCTGTCAACTGCATGTATGTAGATTCATAAGTAACTGAACAATATTGGAATTTGATGTTCAATTTCAATTTTCAATTTTCAATGTTCAATGTTCAATTTTCAATTTTCAATTTTCAATTATTTACAATTTTCAATTTTCAATTTTCAATTTTCAATTTTCAATTTTCAATTTTCAATTTTCAATTTTCAATTTTCAATTTTCAATTTTCAATTTTCAATTTTCAATTTTCAATTTTCAATTTTCAATTTTCAATTTTCAATTTTCAATTTTCAATTTCAATTTTCAATTTTTCAATTTTCAATTTTCAATTTTCATTTCAATTTTCAATTTTCAATTTTCAATTTTCAATTTTCAATTTTCAATTTTCAATTTTCAATTTTCAATTTTCAATTTTCAATTTTCAATTTTCAATTTTCAATTTTCAATTTTCAATTTTCAATTTTCAATTTTCAATTTTCAATTTTTCAATTTTCAATTTTCAATTTTCAATTTTCAATTTTCAATTTTCAATTTTCAATTTTTAATTTTCAATTTTCAATTTTCAATTTTCAATTTTCAATTTTCAATTTTCAATTCTCAATTATCAATTCTCAATTTTTAATTCTCAATTTTCAATTTTCTATTTTTAATTATTTACAATTTTAAATTAAAAATTCTAAATTTTCAATTTTCAATTTTCAATTTTCAATTTTCAATTTTCAATTTTCAATTTTCAATTTTCAATTTTCAATTTTCAATTTTCAATTTTCAATTTTCAATTTTCAATTTTCAATTATTTTCAAATTTCAATTTTCAATTTTCAATTTTCAATTTTCAATTTTCAATTTTCAATTTTTAATTTTCAATTTTCAATTTTCAATTTTCAATTTTCAATTTTCAATTTTCAATTTTCAATTTTCAATTTTCAATTTTCAATTTTCAATTTTCGTGCTAACGAGAAAGGTGAAGTGCTCGTATCTTTACTGTACAGCACTTCACCTGTTTCGTGGCCACGAGCCGCCAGTAGTATTAGATGTCGACAAAACTTTAGGCGGTTTCCTAGCTGATGAAACCTTCTTTCACTTTTTCATTATCATTAATTCAAATACATCGTCCAGGCATAGCTAACTGACAACTCCAATTAACAACATCAGCTGTTGGACAAACCACCTATTTTTCTGTCTAGCTAAAGTAGATTTAATTTTGATATTTCAGAGAATTTAGCTTCAAAGATGCCCGTTCTTCAACTTCCAAAGATTCTTTACAGATCCAGCCAGCCTCTCAAAGTTAAGCTTTGCAAACTTAATGGAGGCCTACGCACGATTTCATTAATAATATAGAACTTCGTGTCTTGAAGGAATTATGCGGCTATCCTGTCTCTTCTAACAATCCCTACTCTATGGAATATTCAAGGCTTTGGTCTAAAGTATCTGACATCTTACGGAACCTATAAAGCGATTATTGAATTAGAGAGAATGTTACTACAGCCTCTCCAAGTAAAGAAGACATTCTAGCAAGATGGGAAATGACTAAAACTCGATCAATATTGGTTCAAAACTTATCGTTTTGATCTCAAATCGCAGATCAGAATGTTTCCTACAATTGAGACCAGATCAATCATTTTTGAACCAGTATTGACCAAGCTGGAGTCATTTCCCCATCTTGCCAGAGGGTCTTTTTTGCTTGGACAGACTATACCTGATCTCTGTGAAATTGCCTCTAACTAGATCATCATTATTTTTAATTTGAGAATCGATTGAATACCACTAATAGAAATTATTACACGATAAAATTATTCTCATTCCAATAGAAATTATTACTGAGGTTTTAAATTCATTTTGCGTCTCTCAGATGAGACATTAAGCCGTCGGTACCGACAACGACTGCCTCATGTAATTTTTTTCTCAGTGAGAAGCCTGCGTCACATGGGCTTTGTGGCTTCTGCGTGAGTAATGAGAGGGATAATTATGATGATGATGATAAGAGATGACGTATTATTTTTGGGATCGACGTCTTATCGTCTCCTCCGAAAGTCAGAGTGGCCGTATTTATGTGATTGTGCTGTTGTGAAAAGGTTTCCTGATGAAGAATCGAATCTCGTAACCTCTTGTTACTATCAGACCGGCGCGTTATCACTGTCCTTACACCAACAAGCCACCCAGACCGTCCAACAAGCCCGGTGAAAATATTTTTATAGTCTGTCCAAGCAAAGAAGACCCTCTGGCAAGATGAGAAAATTACTCCAGCTCGGTCAATATTGGTTCAAAAATAATTGATTTGGTTTCAAATTATAGATCAGAATGTTACTTACAATATTGAGACTGAATCAATAATTTTTTAACCAATATTGACCGAGCTGGAGTCATTTTCTCATCTTGCCAGAGGCTCTTCTTTGCTTGGACAGACTATATCAATGAGTTTGGCTCCTGTACGATTGCGTGTTCATTTTGGACTTTTGTATAGTCTCCAAGCAAAGAAGACACTCTGACAAGATGAGAAAATGACTCCAGCTTCGTTAATAATGGTTCACAAATTAAAAATTTGTCTCAAAGTTTAGGAAACATTCTGATGTTAGGATTTAGAATTTTTGAACCAATATCGACCGAGCTGGAGTCAATCTCCCATCTTGTCAGAATGTCTTCTTTGCTTGGACAGACTAAATCACTACTGCGTATCTCTTCCGCCGTGTAAAATGGCCTTTAATATTTTCATAAATATAAATTTCGCTGTTCCAGGTAGCAGAACAGGGTAGGGAGCCGAGAGGTATGACCTCAGGAGTGGTAATGGTAGCCACGGCAAGCTTCATGCTCCTGGTCAGTCCGACCATTCTCCTTATCAAAGTCATCGATGCCAGGCGCAGAAGAAAAAGAATGCAGGTATAGTCTCATCGAAAAGAATAGAATAATTCATTAACCATCAGGTTACAATTAAAGTGCAATAGGCAAGTGATACAATCGAAAATATACAAAGCAACAATAGTGAGCACAAGAACCACAAAAATAGTCAACACAAGAGTTTACAAAAACGAAAACACATAAGTATGCAAGTCACAAGAATTATGTATTAAGAGTCGGCAGTAGTAGTATGCAAACTGCCAAACGGTAAAATCAAGCCCCATAAAAACAATGTAATTTTTATCAATCTCAGAGCAGATAGAGCCTATATTTAAGAACAGAATTTCACTTACTTTATATCATTAGAAAGAGCATTCAATTCTCGAGGGGCGTGACTCTTCACTTTTTTGATTGTAAGTTTATTTTAATAATTATTGCATGATTATTGATTAATTAACTGAGATCGTATTGAACTAAAATTATTGAAACAAACTTAAAATCGAAAAAGTGAATAGTCACGCCCCTGGAGAATTTTATCCTCTTTCCAATGACTTAAAAGAACGTGGAATTTCCTTCATAACTAACGGCGCTATCTGCTCCAAGAGATTGATAAAAATTACATTGTTCTTATTAGAGATAATTTTTCCGTTCGACAGTTGGCCGTCCCCTCTTAAAATTTAGGGAAATAATAAATTCTTCAAGGGAAAAATATTAGGAACCATCATAGATCTTGCATTTGACAGAATAGTGTAAATATAAACATTTTTTGACAAAAAACGGAGACTGAATCACAAGCAAGTTCAAGATTGCAGCCATTTTCACTGCTCTCCCCAAATCTCTGGACAAAAGCATTCGAAATAGTTCCGAACTCAAACAGCAGATGGTAGTAGCAGTAGGGTGACTTGCTTCGACTTGCATTGGACACGCCTCCAAGCTCCGCCTACGCTCTCATTGACCAGCAACATCGGTTCGAAAAGTTCTCAAATTCGAACAGTAGATGGCAGCAGTTGTCGGGTGATGTTTCAGATTCGAATTGGACACGCCTTCATGCCCCACCTGCTCTTTTCTGATTGGTTGAGTGTTTCGTGGTTCTGCCTCAGAAAATGGCTTCTAGCAAGAAAATGGTGGATGCTATATCATTTGCGTAACAGGGAGCTGATTTATCATTCACCATCTCATCAAATTGTCATATTGCCCATTCATTATTTCAAATTGGTACAGTTTTATCAAGCTAGTACTTGAAGGATCTATTATTTATGAAATTAAAATTTAATGTTACTTTTTTTGTTTCATTAAGACCAGTACTAGACTGAAATTGTTTTATGCTGAATGAAATGAGAATATGATTTCGGTATCTTTTTTATTATGAACTTCAATCAAACTTACAATAAGTTGCATAAATCCCTTTCTAGGAAGTTATTATAATAGAACATATTAGTGATCTGATGGTAACCAACCAGAAGGTTGAATGTTAATACATGTTAATGTATTTTTTAAATGTATTTGGATTTGTATAATGGAATTTCAATGTACTATAACGATCATATTTTCACAATGAAACTTTTGAATAATATGGAGAACATCTCTCTTCAAAAGATAATAATGAAAAATAAGGAAATCTTTGAGAACACAATTTGAAATGCAGTTTTTTCATACCACCGTAGTAAATGAAGTGAGGCAAATTTCAAAAGTGAACTGCTTCCTTAAAATTCAGTAGCCTGTTGAGAGGATACTCAAAACTTTGCAATATGTATCATGATACGAGAGTTTTTAATGTATTGTATATCACTTAGGCCTATACTTGGACTTCAATAATTTTAATACTTGTTGTGTACCACCTAAAATATAGATATCTCATTATTACTTACTATTAGGTACTCTATTTAGTACGAATTGTATCATGATACAGAAATTTTAATTTTGATACACAATAATAGAAACGTATCAAAGTGACTAAGAACAATAATTTCCAATACTGATTCTAGTCACGGGGAGTCGACAGTGTGGTCAAAAATGGGAGCCGAAGTTGAATGATGCCTTGGGCTTAGCAAATAGGAACTCAATGATGACTTTTAAACAGGAAATGAAATTGAGACGTGACATTGTAGTCTATCCAAGCAAAGAAGACATTCTGGCAAGATGGGAAAATGACTTCAGCTCGGTCAATATCACTTCAAAAATTATAAAATTGATCTCAAATTGTAGTAAACATTTTTATCTACAATTTTATCCCAAATTTAAAATCTTTGAACCAATATTGAACGAGCTGGAGTCATTTCCCCATCTTCCCAGAATGTCTTCTTTGCTTGGAGAGACCATACGTGAGTTTGAAGTATGGTACATGCATCATCAATACATGACTGTCATTGTAATGGCTCAAGCTGGAATGTAGACGAATTATCAATTAGATGAAGCATTCCTATTGAAGGATTCATAGAATGGGTTTCACAGAATAATTAAATAGAGCTCAAGAGGAAGAGTTCGACTGATTTTTCTCCTAAAATATATTGTTGAGAATTTCATAAACAAATACACATATACAAACACTATATAAATATATATATATATATATATATATATATATATATATAGTGTTGGTATATGTGTATTTGTTTATGAAATTCTCAACAAAATATTATATAATTTATATAATATTAAATATTATATAAATATGATAAATTTATATTTATAAATAAATATAATATAAATATATATATATATATATACATATAAAATAAATATAATATATAAATAAAATAAACAAATACTCATCTCATTCAGTGCGCAATACACTTTAAATATTTATTTTTTATTTTTTGCGAATTTTCATGAGATTAATTTAATTATGTAGCCTACCTATTCATAATCATAACTAATCATCATTTCAACTATAATCTCATCATTATTTTCAAATATATTCACGAATAATTCCTTATTATTCCTAGACTTCTATTTTAATAAATTATTCATATTGACTATAATCTAAGATTTTGTATCGGGCTGTATTTGTTGCATCAGTATTTTCTTATGTTACACTTTCCAGAAACGTATCTTACACAATGACATAAACATGTATTTATATTACACTGGTGGCTCGTACCCACGAAACAGGTGAAGTGTCTATCTTTACTGTACAGCACTTCACCTATTTCGTGGGCACGAGCCGCCAGTGATTGAAAAGTCATAATATATTTATAGATTCATTAATGCAAATAAATTATTTTTCTAGTGAATTTATTGTAAATCTATCTTGATGTTCACAGATTTCCGAAGAAGACCTTCCCCCCACTTACGAGCAAGCCATAGAATCAGCCCCTCGTTACTCAACTCTTTTCCTAAATGCGGGCTCCGAAATTCACGAGCAATTACTGCATGAGTGTCAACCCACCAACCCACAGCCCACCATTATACCCATGAACAGTGAGGTAAACCCCACGGTACATCGCAACTCCTACAACTGTGTCCAAGAACTGCTGGTTGAGAAGTCGGATAGCACGCTTGTAACGTGAGAAAAGGAGGATTGAAACTGAGAGCACTGGCGGCTCGTGCCCACGAAACAGGTGAAGTGCTGTACAGTAAAAGATAGGGCCACTTCAACTTTTACGAGGGTTTGAGCCGCCAGAGTCTGAGAGAGAAAGTCTTCCAGGTAATAACAAAAGCTTGGTTATTCATTATCCTTCATCTTATATCTCATTCATTCTTAGATCGATACATCCTTGATGCCAGGTCTTTCCAAGCTCACTCAAAGTTGAGGTACTCTCAAATTTTGATAATCAGCTGATATTTCCTGAAATAAGGAAATGTAGTAATTGATAAATAGAATGAGAATCAAATGCCCTTTTAAGAAACTTTAAAATTATTATTCCACATACATATTTCGGGACTCAGCCCATTATCAATGTGAATAGAATAATAATCAATAATTATACAGAAAAATGTAGTAAACTTGAGCGTCTCTCAAATTTGAGTGTGCTTGGAA
Organism: Sogatella furcifera; assembly: GCA_017141385.1. Lineage (NCBI taxonomy): Eukaryota > Metazoa > Arthropoda > Insecta > Hemiptera > Delphacidae > Sogatella > Sogatella furcifera. The sequence continues at coordinate 682,734 of CM029550.1, read as the reverse complement.
AAACCGGGCATAAATCTATTATCTATTCTTAATTATGAATTAACAATGGAATATTGTTAATAATATTACACTTTACTTGCTCTAAAAAATTGAGTACGGTATCGAAATCATAAGAAACACTAAATAAATGGAATTATATTTACAATCATTAATAATTGAGATTGAGAAAGCTGTGAATAAAACTAAACAATTCTGCTGTTTCACATATTGGCAATTGAACTGAATAGCATTCAGATAGGTACTCATATACTGTTTACTTCTTTTTGTATATTTGAATAATTCTTTCCATTTGTCTTCCTGAACTGTTGATGATAAATAAAGTAAATGAATGATAATGTATAATATACCTACTCAGTTCTTTATTTATTCACGTTTCCAATTCAGTTCCAATCAAATCGCAACTGGATCAGTTCGTATACGCAATGTATATAATTACCAATTTTTAAAAATATTTCTAAAAATTGGTAGTGAAATTGTTCAGTTCTTTATAAATTATGAAGCTTTTATTGAATTTTCGAATAAATTATCGTTATAATATTCCAGCTTACACTATTCGGTTTAACTAATAATACATGATAATATTATTCTTCCATTTCCATATTTATATACATATTTTCAATTATTGTTTTCAATCATTCATGATTAATTTAAGAAAAATTTGGTTTGATGTAAAGCAAAGACCAAAATGAATTGTTTGTGAATCCCAATTTCTCTATAGCTATTTCTGCATGAATAAAATTAAAAAATCAAATACCCTTTTTTTAAAAAAACTTTGGAAACATTATATTTTTACAGACATGTTTCGGGACTAAGCTCATTTTCAATTTATTTGATTCTTTTCATTTTATTTATCAATTATTTTAAATAGCCCTAAGATTAATTTCTATTTCTGCATGTTTTCCATGGAGTATTTAATGAAGAATATGTTTTCTGCATGATTATATCATTATTGATATTACATTAATTTGCATTATTAACAGCTTTCATTAAAAACTATAATATCAAGCAGCGGCGGCTCGTGCCGACATAACAGGTGAAGTGCTGTACAGTAAAAGATACGGGCACTTCACCTGTTTCGTGGGTACGATCCGCCAGCGATATCAAGTTATTTTACACAGTTGTTATTATTTCTTTTCTTCTTTGTTTGTCTCAGGTTGCAAATATTGATGAAAACCTTCCTGTAACGACAATGGCGCATAACGAATGAGAAAAGTGAGCCCTGATATGCCTTATTTAGTTTGGATTTTTTTCCAAATACTGTGATAATACTTACAAGAGTGACTTTTCAATCTCCGTTACATACCGGATGGAGAATATCTTCTGTTAAACGTGGACACGATTACTAAGATTTTTCACGTTTTGATGTGATCTGTGACGCCAATGTGACTTGGTTAAAAGTAATGCATAGACGTGACCTTTAGTATTCATATTATTTGGTTACAACTTTCATAATTATTTATTCTATTATGGAATAATTTTACACGAGAGTTTGTTACCAACTCTAGGCTGTGATTAACTGAATAGTGAACGGGATTTTTTCACGCAATGTAACTTTTTTCTAAATAATTAAAAAATGCGGATCACCTTCAAATACGTATTCACCTTAATTCATCACGCACTTTATAATATCATATTTATTAATAAATTCACTACATTGGTTTCACATTCATCATACTTTTGAATTCCACTCATCCACGTACTAACATCACAATATAGATATTTCTGCTATAATGTATTATTCTACAATATAAAATGCAAGTATAGCCCAAGGTGTATGGAATAGTAGAGGTGGGGCAGAATGAAACAACTGGATGGGATACTGACGTCACGGAGTTCCTCTAGTGAGAAATTTATATATTTTTATCAAATTTAACATGAGAAAAAGTCCGTTAACGTGTCTCGGGAATGCTCTCCTGCTGGGCTAATTCAATTATGAGTAGCAATGCTATTATAAGATACATCTACAATATCATTGCATTCTATAGCATTTAGCACAGCTGCAGAGTATTCCCGAGACACGTTAACGGTTTTTTCTTATGTTGAATTTGAGTAAAATATAGATTTTAATCACTCAAATTGTAGGTCTTGGAATTGTCTACAAGCTCATATAAGAAATTTATCTATTAAACAATTCTGTATTTCGTAAATTGGAAAAACGTACGATCTTTCGTGAAGGAGAGGGAAATCAATGCTAAATTTTTGACTAGAGGAACTCCGCCGTGACGTCAGTATCATAGTCAGCTGCTTCACTCTGCCTCACCTCTACTATTTTATACACCTTGAGTATAGCCTACCTCTAGTTTGTGTTAATTGTACATTAGGAGTATTCAAATTACCCGTCGAATCATGCTAAATGAAGTGATATGTATGCTATTTTTAGGAATCTATCATGAATGTTAGGAAGTCGATAATTATCTTTAGAAGGAAAATATCAACATGATTCAACGAAAACTTCTATTACGGTATCCTTATTTATTTTTATATATTGTGTATGATACTGATACTCATTTACTCTTAGGGCTGATACTGTTGTTAACTGATACTTATTTTCTGTATTTATTAAAACTTTAAAATAATTCAAATCGAAGTAAGCCTACACTTTTTCAAAATATTTTTATTTTTCACAACATGTTTCGGCGTTTGGAGCCATTTTCAAGTATAAATAACAGTAAATAACATTAATAATTAATTAGAATAGAGTATAAATAGAATAGATTAATGTTGTTTACTGTTATTTATATACTTGAAAATGGCTCTACAACGCAGAAACAAGTTGTGAAAAATAAAGATATTTTAAAAAAGGGTGGACTACTTTGATTTGAATAAAGTTTTTAAGTTTGTTTGTTTGTTTGTTTGTTATGAGGGTGAAGCCCACATGAGCTCATAGGCTTGTGCGTGGGTAATGATATGGATGATAGATGACGACTACTTTGAGGTAGTCGGGACCGACGGCTTATCGTCTCCTCCGAAAGACGGGGTGGCCGTATCTATGTGATTGTGCTGTGGTCAAAAATTGTTCCCCGCTTGGGATTTGAACCAGGGTCCACCTGGTTATCAGACCGGCGCTTTATCACTTCTCCAACGAGCCACCCGATACTGATAGTGAATATTATTATTGTTTATAATATTGTAAACTTCGAGTGTTAGTTTTGTCTTTGGTTCTATGAAATTTGATGAAATTCACCAAAATTCCAATAACTTTGTTCAATATTAACTACCACAATAATTTCCCAACATGGGAAATTGTGGTTATGTCGGAACTTCTTCGGAACTCCCCACAAAATGAGCCATACGAAATAATAATAATATTATTGAGATTAATATATATCAAGTTAGCTTTAAAAAATGTAAGATTGTTATTTATTTATTGGTGCTTAATTTTATTGTTCGACTTACTTCAATATATTTATACCTAAAAATTAAATATACAATAATCTTTGATACGTGTAAATATCTATTCAATTTCATTCGTGTCCACATGTTTATTTCCTGTATCTTTAGGGAATTTCATCGAAGCTGGGGGCTGATGAATACTGATCAACAATGTCAGGTCAGTCAGCGAGCGGTCTGCAAGACAAGAGTGCTCTCAGCTGAACCGTTTCGTCGTTCTCTTAGATCTTTCACCGACTGTCCTGACAGAGCTGAGCAATTTTAAAATATATTTGCCAGCTGTCTATTTCGTAAGCTATTATTATTATCTGCTATTATTATGCCTACTCTGTATATCATAATAAAAAACTCGCATACGCGAATATCCTTGGCACCAAAGTAAATTCAAAGGTAAAGTCTGTTCAAGCAAAGAAGGCATTCCGGCAAGATGGAAAAATGACTCCAACTCCGTCAATATTGGTTCGAAAATCGTAAACTATGACTCAAATTGTAGATCAGATTGTTCCTACAATTTGAGACCAAATCTATAATTTTTGAAACAGTATTGACCGAGATGCAGTCATTATTCTATTTTGCCAGAATGTCTTCTTTGCTTGGACAGACCTTTTTTAAAGGATTTTTAAAAGATAATGTGAATGAAGAGACCAATAATGCATACAACAATAATAGGTTGACATAAACGTAGATTGAGAATAAATTGTCGTATATATTTATAATTCAAAGGAATGGTTCAGCTGTAATTTGAGATTATAGAAACTGAGTAACGTATACTGACAATTTGAAATTCTAGGATCTGAGCATGGGTAACTTTCAAATGGCATATGCGTCAATAGCGATGTGAAAACAAGACATAAGTGTTCCAAGGGACAACCTGTGGATCTGATATTATAGTCTGTCCAAGCAAAGAAGACATTCTGAAAATATGGGGAAATGACTCCAGCTCTGTCAATATTGGTTCAAAGAACATAAATTTGGTCTCAAATTGTTGATAAGATTGTTTCCTACAATTTGAGACGGAATCAATTATTTTTGAACCAATATTGACCGAGCTGGAGTCACTTTCCCTTCTTACCAAAATGTCTTCTTTGCTTGGATAGACTATACAACATACATTGATCCATACGCCCTGAGGAATTGCCTGTAGAGTATTATTTTCCCGTCCCAAAAACCCGACGGAATCCTCTCTCTGCACTTCTACTCTACTTGATGTAATTTCCAGCTTGGCATAGCAGGTGAAGGATGAAGAGTACAATTTTTTCCGAGACAGATATTACATCAGATAGTGTACAGACAGGCAGTAACAGTTATCCAGTCTTCACTCGAGGGGATTCCATGTGAGAGTCCTGAGGCTGAAATATTTGTGCTCAATTCTGTTAAAAGTTGATTTACTCTCTTTCTCTCTCCCCAACTCTTTTTATCCTATTCTCACTCTCTCTCGTTCTTTTTTTGAGTAGTTGTGCAGGTGATATTGTGGTAGTTATCCATATCAAATGAAAAGACAAGACGTTGTCAAACAACTGATTTATTAAAAATCAAGATACCGGTTCCGGTTGTTACAGCATTATCAATCTCTGGTAAACTAAAACTTAAAGTACAGAGCAGCAGTATTTATACTAAAGGTGAAGCACCGCTATTGGTAGACGCTTGAGCCAATGCCCGTGAACGTCTGCAATTGGCTCCTCCCCGATTAGCGGTTCATTCAAACTTGACAAAATGGCGATTCAACTCTCGTGGCGATTCAAATGGCGTTAATCTCTCACGTTCTCTTCATCTCTCTAATTGTCTCTCCTCTTATAACATGAATAGTTATCAATTTTACATAATTTCACAGAATTAGATTTTCAAATCAATAATATTCTTAGTCGAATATATCAGGAAAATATTCGCCCATGTTTGAGTGGGAGGGATATTCTTAAACATGTGAGGAGGGAGACTTATTTGTGTGTTCAAAATCCGCCTTTTTTATTTTCATGTAATTACAGCACTTGTTATATTATAGTCAAAATATTGTATTGTACATTTTTACAAGTTTCTGTAACCTATAATATTAGTCTTTCAAGCAACTCAATATCATTTGTAATTTTTATAAAATAGGATTTAAGCATATATACTATATAACCAACATGAAGAAGTGGATTAAGTAAATTGAGTGGATTAAGAGAATTGAGTCAATGAAGTGAATGAATCTGAATCTGAATCTGAATCTTTCTCATGCGTGACTCCAGCTCGGTCAATATTGGTTCAAAAATTATAAATTCGGTTTCAAATTGTAGATCAGAGAATGTTTTCTACAATTTAAGACCAAATTTATAATTTTTGAACCAATATTGACCGAGCTGGAGTCAAATCCCAATCTTGCCAAAATGTCTTCTTTGCTTGTACAGACTATAGAAGATTTTCAACATGATTCACAATAGCTGTGTGTGTGAGTGAGACAGATGATACAGTTTTATGTGCGAGCAAGTGAGAGAGCCGACATACTACGTGATAGCATCACAGGGTATACGACGTGATCTCTACATGAAGATCATGTCTGTACTTTATCTGATGTAACTCTCCACTCGTTGTAACACGGTTAATATAGGGGATACAATGAATTTCAATTGGGAAGTTACATGAATAAGAAAATAGTGAACGCACGTCGAGTAATTACAGGAATAAAGGAGCTCTACATCAAAATTTAATAGCTCTCAATTCTAATTTAGAGAAAAAAATGCTATCAAACTGAATTTTACTATTTAAAGAGCGTATACAGGTGCAGCTGGCAAGATAAGAGTTTCTATTATGATCAAGGGGATGATACAGCTGTTGTTGTTTATTTTTGAGGATTTTATGAGTTCAAGAGAAGAGTGATTTGAATTAAATGGTGTATCAAGTGGAGTGGTCACAATTGAATTTGTAGAATGATGAGATGGCATAGAGCCATCAGTTGAAGTGCTCCACACTAAAAGATACGGGCACTTCATCTGTTTCGTGGGCACGAGCCGCCAGTGCATTAAGCAGGAAGAATCCAAGTTATATAGAATTGAGGAAAGCAATTCTGGAATCAGATAACATGGAGCTCTTTTCTCTGGAAATAACTAGTGATGAAAATTATTACGGAATAGTATATTACATAATGAGTGTGGAAAAAGCGTTTTACAAACGAATAATTATGTTCTCCAAACGAGCGGTACGCGAGTTTGGAAAATAATTATGAGTTTGTAAACTTTTCCACACGAACTATGTACATTTTTTCGTCATACAAGACTGAGAAGGATTTATTAAAATCTCAAACAACTGAAAACATTGGCTGAAGCCAACATAACCTCAACACAACACTAGCAGTATCACAAAACAAACGCACCCTGTGAACTGTCATGGCGGCTCGTTCGACTCGTTTATTCATACGTCGGAGTTCGAAAAAAACAGCTGTGCTAGATTTTCAATGCTGTAATTATCATCGTGATGATGACTAGTGCCGTAATAATAATCAAAATGATTATTCCCGCATTCAGAACAGCTGATATCTGATTCTCCTGTAAACGGCAATTTTCCAAACGCAAATCTAGCTTGGAAAGTTGTGTATTACATACGAGTATGGCGAGAATAACATTAATTTGGTTTGACAATGTGCGGAATTATTCCATTATTGAATAAAATGTATCCAAGCACTCAATTTATCGATTAGGTCAACAGCGCAACACTGGCGGCTTGTGCCCACGAAACAGGTGAAGTGCTGTACAGTAAAAAATACGGTATTTTTTACTGTACAGCACTTCACCTGTTTCGTGGGCCCGTTCTCCCCTAGAGGGGTTCACAGGCGAGTCGTGCGCCTCTACGGCCCTTCCGCCTCCGTCTCTAGGGTTGCTGGTGCAGTAGGTTGCCTTATGGCTTGTACCCACGCGGCTTGTCGTGCTCCTCTGCATTGGCTCCGGCGGAAGTTTCGGTCCGGTGAGATGGTGGGTGGCTCCCTTGGTCGGTCCTGTGTCGAGAGTCGGAGCTGGTCGCGGGGCCGTCCGGGAGCCCCTCTCTTACCTAGTGAACGGGATTTCATCTTCTTTCCGAGACGCGTGCTCTGGTTCCTTCTGTCCTCTTTCCCTGGGGAGAGTAGACACTAGGAATGACTGTCCTGCACCAGGCTGGAGTGTGGGTCAGAAGAGATAAGACGTTTTTTCCAAGCCTCTTGACAGCTGAGGGGGAACGTCCGGGCTTGTGAAAGGGGTGACGATGATTCGGACACGCACCCCTGGAATAGCCCACGTACCGCCGGAACTGGGCGCCGGAAGCCTGGCCTAGCCAGGGTCACCCCGACCCCAGGCCAATCTCCCGTTGACGCTGGCCGGGCGAGGTGGCAGTGGTAAA